>JBBPUL010000242.1:0-27616 GCA_038094675.1 Spongispora temasekensis | reverse complement strand
AACATAGTGGCTTCTGAGATGGCAGCTGCTTCGCTCTCGATTGAAGGTGATTTGATGTTCTTCTCGCGTCTCACCCATATCCACTCGAAAGATCCGTAAGCCTTGACACCACTTCACGCTTTCATGACAAACGAATCCTCACAGGTTTCGTCCCATCATTTTGGACCATAGATGGCTTATACTGCATCTGGGTAAGTTGCAAAGCTATATATCCCAGGAATTCCAAACCTTCGCAACGAATTCCCCGATGGGCAGTACAGCACCAGGCGACCAGGAATACTTGTATCCGGGTGGGATTGAATCATCCGGTGTTTCTGCACTGGTCGGCATACTTTCTGACATGCACTGCGGAAACGTGAATAGCGAAGGAGAGTCACTTGATGAACGTTCAGCAATCGAGAATGGGGTCAGAACCGTGTCGTGGTGCTGACGCGGAGCTGCTTGGTCACAAACATGTATTACGTATGTTTAACTGGATAAATTTAGTGGCGATGCCCTTAAATCTTCACAACCACACCCAAGGGCGCGGGAATCACAAGTGGAGTCGAACAAGTAGAGTCGGTCGACATTGTTAGACGGTAGTGATCTTATGTGCGCGGCAGCACGCCGGGAGCAAAAAAAAAGGATCATATGCAAATTATGGAGATCTGTATTGCAATACTAATCAGCAAACTAACTTTGTCTGTCCAACTCTGGACAGCTCTGGACAGAGCTGTCCAGAGTTGGACAGACAAAGTTAGTTTGCTGATTAGTAAGACCAGGAGAACTCACAGAGGAGTCACTTCAGTGATCTGAAATTTGGTATGTGAATGGTCAGAGACCAGAATACCGTCGGCTACCAAATGTCATCTCCAATACTGGTAGATGAGCGACACATTTTGTAACAAACTGCAATTCTACTCGATTTGGTTTCCAAGTAGTGATCAGACCTGGGAGATAAGCAAACAAGACAAAAGATAAGATTATTGATGATACTACATATATAGTATTGTCAGAACTCACTGTTAAGTACACTCAGTACTGAATGGATCAGAACTATGTATTGTATACCTGTTAAGTACACTGCAAGGTATCAATATGTGTAAGAGAGAAGAAGTAGACAAGTATCTCACCTCAGTACTGAATGGATCAGAACTGAGGTGTGCGAGTCATGTCGAACGAGAGTTTATCTATGCAGATTAAGTAATCCAGATCTAACTGGCAAGTCTGTTTGTAATGTAGCAATAATACAACACTCACGAACTCAGGCTTGCATCACAGGGAGCAAGGAAATGGCCATTAGCTAGTGTTGCCACAGTCTGGATTGGACCAGTTCAGTTTCATATAGTTTTCCCCATGGTTTGGTTTATATTAATTTGTTAAGCCATGCAAAAACCATAATTTGGGTTTTACCCAGTTGGTTACAGTTTCAAATGGCACCAGACCATGTGACAGTTCAAACCAGTTCATAACTAGTTTGGATCAGTTGAGACTGCTAGAAAAACTACACAGGAGAGTAATCTTGCCACACTGTACATGATACAACACAGAACACAGTCACAGGGCAACAGTATAATGCAGTAGGACTGGCAGGCCAATGCCCTGAACTACCACCATCAGGAAAAAATGTTTATGTCAGTAGTATGTCACCACTGTCATTTCAGCTCATGTAGTCAGTGCAGTAATACCCTGTCAGCATTGCCATAATACTTCACTACTAATCACTAATTCGGCATTCTTCCATTATGATATTGACAATGAGTTCTCTCACCTCAACTATATAGACAACAGAAACTACTATAGGGCTACTGTAGCTCCATGTAACAAAAATATAAGACTATTTCATGCCCAAGACATATACAGCATATACTACTAGTGCCAACAGTGGAATGCACTGAAGAAAAAAGAACTAAGGACAATTGGATTAGCTTGTTGCAATAATAGATTTATAGAAAAACAACTTACAACCCACCCACTCACCCACACCCTACTGAAAATGGGTGCATGCTAGGATATATGTTGCCTGTATTGTTCAAAAGTGTGAAGGTCAATATACCAGTTCAAGTAGAAGCTGTCTGTTAACACTTGCACATCTCCATGCATCCAGTCTGGATTGACAGTGCCACTTGAAAATCTAGGCACTAAATGGTAAGGTGGATTAGTCAAGATACCAGGAGGACCACAGCATTTGGCAGGTGATTTTGTGTTGAGTGTGAAACCCTGAACATGCCAACAGTGTCATCAAACTGATTGAATGGCTTGAACCAGTGCATGTATGCCAGTGGCTCTGTAAAATCTCCTAAATGAGGTGGAAGCGAGAATAATACATGGACTTCCACAGTACACAGTCCTTCAAACATATTGATCAATGCTATAGTATTATAAAAAAAAAAAGCCTACTATAGAAACCACTATGTTCTTGTTCTACTTCATCATTTATGACTAATACAGTATCAAATCATCTAGAAGTCAGAAGCTTGCATGGTCCATTGGAATGCTGTGGATGGCACCAGATCCTCGCACTATTGTCATTTGATATATGCTTATGAGGTCATAAAGAAATCACAACATTGCTAAAACAGTCAAAGCGATCATGAATATTCAGTTCGAAATGCTGGCAATCATTAGGTAACATATTGATAAAAGCCTTGAGGGCCTCATTGAAGCACATGGCACCATGTTGATTGACTAGATACTACACTTGTTTCTTGGAAAAACTAGGCTGCTTTGAGGTACAGTATCAGAGGCCTGTAAGGAATGTATTCAGTGCAGAGGTGGAAGCTTCATCATTATCACTGTAACACACCAAGTCTGAGTCAACTTCTGAGTCAACATCAACCAAGTCCTGGGTATTGCAATAGCATCACTTTAGGAAAGACCTGAACCAGAGAACCACCTCTTGACACTGAAGCCATTTCATCATCTGGGCAGTGTAGTCCTTGCAGTTACTCTTCACGTATGCTTTTTTGGCATAGTCAATGTGCAGACATTCTGAGTATTCTGTATTGAAACTGTTAAGGCTGCCAAACATCTTAATCATGCTGACATAGTGGGTGAGCAAGTGAAGCTTGGGAATATTAAAGTGTTCCTGGCATCCAAGCTCGATAATAATTTCCTTGTGATCATGGAACTTGTTGAGGGCTTGCTGTAGTGCATTGATGGTGTCATCTGTGTGGAAATGATATTGAGTGATGTATATGAAGTTAATGAGTGTGCAGCAGGCCTTAGCAGAGTTGTTCTGACAAGAGCAGTCACAAAGACACATTGAAGCTGCCTTTGGTCTCCTTCAGTCCATTGCTTGATCAAGGAGATCTCTTTCTTCTAGTGATGCAGCCTAGGAAAGCATGTAAGGCATTGCACAAAAGCATCCATTGAAGTTAGTCTTGCTAGTAATGTCTGTATACCATTTCTTAAGGTGGTCCTTGAGTAGGCCTTGAAGAAGTTGATGTAAGATGTTGGAGGTTATACAGGTGAAAATGTCAGCATGGAGGAGGTCTAACCAGAATGGTGAGAAGATGAGGCAAAGACTGTGAGTGATGAATTCAGGTGGGTATTAACTAGCAGCTTGTGCTTGGTTGTGAGGTGGGAATTGGGCATTTGCACCTCTGAGGTCAGCATGTGCAAGGCACTGCTCTGGGTGATCTCTGACATAGGCTGCTAGGATTAGAAAGACTCATCAGATTCACCTGTCTGCACAAACCATCTCCACCCCTTTCTTTTTGGCTATGATGAGTGGGTCAAGCAATCTCTTTATGCAATAATGAAATAGATGATATCTGGCAACAGAGTTATACTCAAAGTAATGGAGCTTTGAGACAGGTAAGTACCCCAGTAATACTGAGGCATAGCTTGTGGGCTAACAATGGACACATTTTGATATATTTCCAATTGTCAAGTAGACTGGCCATACATTTTTATCCCCCTTAAACCAGGAGTGTTCTGTCTTATTGGATGCCAGAACAACTGGTGCAATGGTAGCCCCTGCAGGCAAATGACACTAAACACAGTGTGATGTATGCACTTATTGCTATCATACCCATGTACTCACTTGTGTCTCCCACCACCAGTCTCTGGTCCACATTTCATCAAACTGCTGAGTTCACTCTAGCTTCTCAGTATAGACTTTTTCAGGTGTATATGCTATGTTCTCCTTAAAGGCAGGGTTTAATACTTTAACATAGGTGACTGGGTCATGCAACCAAAGTTCCAGCTCCTTGACATCTTCTTCATCTGGTTCTTCATTGTCAAGGAGCTCATCTCCTCAGACCCACATAAGTTTGCACATCCATTCAGAACTGGTGGATAACTGGTCAATAGCCTTCATGAACATGTATTTGCTATGAAAACTAGGCTGTGTTTGGTTCTGCATCTGGATCCAAACACAAATAGAGTGTAAGTACCCTAACTGGCAGCATCTTAAATGTCTTGCATCAATTCAAATGATGTTTTAGCTCCACAAAGTTCCATACCAGCTGGATAATTGCCAAACTCCATGGCATATCATAGAAAGTAGGCTTTTTCATGTTCTTCTTCTACTAGCTAAGTATTGACCTCTGTGTTATGCTGCTCTTTTGTATCATCCAGATCTATCAGAGGATAATCCACATTGTGTCCATACTCCACAAGCTCTTCCACTGAATCCTGTGTGTCATTCCCATATGGTCTTGGTAGAGCCTGACTTGGTGATGCAGCATGACTAGGATGTGCTTGAATGCTGGCTTGGCAGCAGATTGAATGCCTAATATGTTGATACACTCTACTTGAAGTAGGAAACCCTTGACTACACTATTTATAGCTGTGGAGGCCTTGTGCATTGACAGGTGTAATCTATGGCATGGATGGAGAACTTGAAGCTGAGTAACAGTGTTGAACAGCAAGACTAAAACCAAAGAACAGTAAGTCTTTGTTGTTATCTCATAAATTGCAGTGCTTCATTCCAGCAAATGTTTCATGCAGTAGAGTCCTTGCTAGCTTATTTGACCCTACTAAACCTTCTTTGTTTATATTTAATGCAGCCTCCTCCCTATTTTCTACCCCTGCTACACTTCAGATTCTTTTTTCCTCTGCCCATTTTCTGTGCTATTTCTACTAATTTTCTCACCACCTTACCTTGTGCATTATGGCTCATGCTTTAGATGACCTCCCACCAGTGCCACCAGGCCAAACCACAGAAGTTCCACATGGTCAAATGCATCAACCCAGTGAAAAGGTCCAAGCTATGTTAGGTGAGCATTGGTCCTACCCTTAAATAAAAGCCTTTAATCACCACTACAGAAGAATACCTACAGGAGAAGCAAGCCAGCAAGCAGCAAATGCTGGCCAAGACACAATGACATGAAGAACTCACACTCAAATACAAGCAGGTCAACCAGGCAGCTGAAAATAACCTCTTGAATAAGGCTTGTGGTGATGCTGTGGGTACTAATCTGCTACCCATAGTATTTACTCTGGATACTGCAGTCAGTTATACATTTTTGTGTGGTCATCTAAGGGCTAATGCTTGTTTTCCAGTTCACATCCAGAGTTGTACAAAGTACTAGTAATAGCAACACTTGGGCTAATTTATCCCTGCAGCTGGCCATCCATAAGAGCAGTGTACTCCCTACACCTGTGAAGGTTGTAAAGGTGCACTTGATAACTATTTAAGACTAACACATCCTCATAAGTTGTGCTTTTGCTTACAGGCCACTGAAATGCTTTCTTTATGTAACAAAGCCCTCACACTAGGCCAATATGCCAAGGTACAGCAGCTCAAATGTCACATGACACCCTGCCCAAGGTTATTTTTTCTTGTGTGCTAAGCTACATCATTTAACTATTTGCAGTCCACTAAGTTATATGACTCTAACAAGAACCAGTTGCCATAAAACTCAGGCATCTTCAAGCTCCATTAATAATGATAATGGTGGTGATACTGAGCCTGCCAGTGACTCAGATGTCTGGGTTCCAAGGAAGTGTGCACACCATGCTATCATTATTCTAAGTGATGATAACTCTGAACCTGAAGAAAGCCAAGGTCCATCAGTGGAGGTGGTTAATGTCACTCTAAGTCTAGGAACTGCTGCTGTAATTGAGTCAGTGACCACCCAGGCAGTAGTGAGACCTGGTAGACCCAGGGTGAGTGACCTCGACACAGCTAGGTACACTCTCCTCCAGATGGCTATCCAAATATTCTGCAGTATCCTACTTAGTGATGACCTCTTTCCTTCAGATGTGCAGCAAGAGAATTGGGCTCAACATGCATGGAAGATGTCCTGTACTCACTATAGGTTCAATGTCAACCACAATCCTATTGTGATCCAATTGGTAAGCTTTCTTTGGAATATTATCTCCTACTGAATAAATGTGTCTTGCAGATTACTATGAGGACCTCACATTTCCATGGGCAATTCAAGTCAAAGGCATGCATTGCTGTGAAGAATTAATTCAGATTTTAGACTGGTTGAATTGATGAGGATGGTATGAAGAAGAACTGCACACTTGTCACTGAGCTCAAAAAAGCATCTGCATTTATCTATCTTGTAGGTTTTCATTGATATTTATTAATCACCTATTTCTATTGATGGCACACAGAAATGAGGAGCCTCTGTTGAGAAACACTCTGGCATCTATACCAATCATGCTATCCAAGAAGTAATCAATGAGGTTTTATTCAAGCATGACCCTTGTAATGGCCTATGTTGTGCCAAGTACTACTTACTGTTCCCTTGTGTTGGATTTGCACTTACCCTCACTGTGATAAGTCATTTGATTGTTAGTTCACTTTTTCTAACATGTCAAACATCTGCAAAGATTGAGTGTGCTATTTATGAGCGGTTGACAGGTGTATGCCAGAATATTCACTTCAAAGAAGATGACTATTTCACCATGTTCACTAGCCATCTGAATGGCTTAAACAAATTCCACAATGCAATGGCTCAGTACCAACTACTTCTGACGATTCTTCAAAATGTCTTCAATAACAGATGACTGAAACAGATTATTGAGAATCAACCCATAGTTGACTTGGCGATCATGATTGTCATTGGAAAATTATCAAAATGGAAGGCTCTCAGAAACAAGAGTGCTTCTGTATATCAGTTGTGCTCACAACCCTTCCACAATAGCTCTGAATTCATTTCTGCAGTTCCTCTGGGTCATATTGGGCCTGTCATTGTTGAGGAATTCACCTGGATTTTCATCACCTACATCACCATCAAGCTCTACATATCTATGTCACCCTAGTGGTCCCTTTATCATTGATCCTAATAATCAAGACAAGTACTCAGCATTCAGGGTATAGTTATAGTTCTAACTTATGGCTTTAGCTACATTCTGATGCACTCACAGATGCTTTATTCCACCATCAACATGCACAACATCAACGCTCATCTGGCTGTTGCTTCAAGGCACCTCAGGGACTCACTTATAGCCAAGATGCAGGCAAGTCAGGCAGACCCTCAGGCTATTAAGCATGTATGTGGGCCAGAAGCAGACTTAGTCATACTGTAGGATGCAGTGCAGGCATCATTGAGAACAGGTGTGTTGATGGCTATACACCAGTGTTACTCTGAGTGGTATCTTTCAAGCAAGCACAAGCATCCATCTGGGCCATTCCATGCACCCTCTGCTCACAAGAAGTGGAAGGATGCAAATGAAGTTTTACAGTCACAAGCATCCCAGCCATCATCAAGCACTCAATCATAATTCGGAATGATTTGAAGTGATGAAGCATGACTAGCAAAGTGAAAGGCTGTAGAACAAGGATTTTATGGGTGTTACCTGATTAGTCACATTCCCTCATGTACACTACCATATCTGGCATTGATACATGATTCATTTGATCAGTTTCAATCAATTTCAATGTAGTCCTCAGTCATCAGCACTGCCTCCTCAAATATGTGTTCTACACAATGTATGTATCTACAATTAGTCAAGACTCAAACTCATTTTCAGAGCAGTAAAAAAATGGCACAAAAATTGGACCTCCAAGTTGATCTTCTGTTGTTCAAAAGTTCAAATTATTCCTGTATATGGCTTGTAAACCCAAAGCCCAGGCATCTTCAGAACTCACATATGAGTTCTCAGTCCCTAAATGTGGAGGTCAAGCCAAACACACTGTGGAAAAGGCACCAATGGCCCATGCATCTTCTCATGCTGCTCTGCATTCCCATGTCTCAACTCATCAAGAGAAGGAGATTAATATTGATGCACAGCTATCTAACTTGGAAATTGATAATGAAACAATTTCCAGGGCTGATCTGCCTGCTGCTGATGCACAACCTCATATCAGAGTATATGGCCCATTCATTGATCCATCACAGACTCAGTTGATGAAGACTGCAAGCATGGCCAATGTTTAATACTTCTTTGAGTGGACTGAGGAGGGATCTGTCTGTACTCATTGCAGGTATCTTTTATTCTTATATTATCAAACATTCATTTATGGTGATCTTATTGAACCTTCAAGGGGATATTCATGATGCTGACCCAGTTACTTGGGAGAAGACATACACTGTCCAGCACACCTATGTCTTTACAGCCAAGTCTGGTACTTCTACACTCCATGGCCATCTTAATCACTGGCACTTGCATGAGTATCTGGAGCTCATTGAAGCACACAACTGGCCCATATGGCTTGATAGCATCAGAAAGGTAATGTCACTTGGTTACAGCATAGCCAAGTTGTGCCAGACTATGGCCAAGAGTGGCATGCTTGAGGGTCTTTGGACACAGGTGGCAGCAGCCAGTCAAGTGGATATAGTAAACATTGGGGATTGAGCATCCCTATCTACTTACTTGAAGGAAGAGCTTCACAAACTACTTATTGCTTTTATTATAGCTGATGACCAGGTATATTGACTGAGTATCCATTGACTGATTCACAACTCATTTGAGTAGTCCATCAATGTCATTGAATGCAAAGAGTTCCAGGAACTTATACTATTCCTTTATGAAAGTCTTCTCAACTCTGATATCCCTCATTGAACAAAGCTCCACAATAAAATTGTAGCAACTTGGAAGCACTATCTCACCAGTCTCAGTAAAGAACTAGAGGTTTTTCATACTTTAAGACTTTTGACCATCCTTTAACCCATGTTATTTAGGACATGCTTGGATGAATTTCATTTACAACTGACACTTGGTCAGCTAGTGACAGGACAAGTTTCCTTGCTGTCACTGCTTATTAGATTGCTGCTGGCACTGACAACTGTTTGAATATGAGATCAGCATTGATTGACTTTACAAGGTTAAAAGAGAAGCATGATGGTAATTTGTTGGTGCTGACAATTCTGGCTCTTCTTGATCACGTTGGTGCCATGTGTAAGGTTCATATATCTGCATCCATTATCTGTTTATTTACTGAGATTTACAGGTCAGGCACTTCTCAATGGATATTGCCAGTAACAATAACACATGCATGAGGCATCTAGACTTACTGCATGCCCAAGACATTGATTTCAATGTGCATGACTGACAGATAAGGTGTTTTCCACATATTATACACATCTGTGTCAAGCACATCATCAACTATTTCTCACTTTCCATTCTTGATGAAGCCACACAAGAGTGGTTCAATTCATTCCCCAATACAGCTAATCATAAAGACTATGTCACTGCTATCTAGAAGAATCTTATCAAGATGGCCCAACATATCATCATCGCAGTCTGTTCATCTGGCCTCTGTCATGATGACTTTTTGGACATGATCAAACTTAGAAACTCCAAGAATTGGTTCAAGCCACCAGGCAGTATGGTCAAAACTCTTCCAGAACATGAGTTGAAGCATGACATCGAGATGAAGTGGAATTCCATGTATACTATATTGGACCACCTCATCAAATTACAATTACACTTGGTGAGTTATACTTACTAGACATTTGGTACACACTAACCTGTGCTAGGCTGTTGACTACTTTTTGGCATTACCCAATCACCATACTCTTAAGAAGCTAAGGTTATCACAGACGGAATGGCAAGTGTTGGAAGCCTTTTATGAGATTCTGGATGTACATAAGTATTACATGTGAGGTTCTTCCTTAGTTGTTTGCTAACAGTCATATAGATCCCTCATGTTGTCCAATATCAAGTCTCAGGAGTTACCCTATCTTGGACTATTGGTTTCATACTTCGAGTTGTTCATGACTGAATGGAAAGGGCTCTGTGATAGTCAACCTCATCTCAAGCCATGAGTTGATATTGACCTCAAGTGGGCCAGCAAATACTATGATCATATGGATGAGACTACTGCCTATGTGATTGCTATGTGTATGTAGTAATTTTATTAATCATAAGACTCATAATGTATGCACTAATTCTTATAGTTGTTGATCTCTCCATTCAGATGAGCTAAGTCAATGAATACTGGGATGAAGAGAGCATTCTAAAGGCAAAAAATGTTGTCTTGGATCTGGTGTGTACTGGTCCTGTCAGGGCATCAGTGTTTCTGTATGAGCACACACCAATGATCCAAATTAGATGCATAAATACACTGATCAACTACCCTAAGAGATGCCAGTAGAAAATCAGCCTCACCTCCTTGAAGACTTCAATGCCATTGCTGCTTAGCTACATATTAAAGACATGGGAGGTTGAAGGAATGTGAGAGAGGTAGTCCATATAGTTGATGATGAATATCAATCATACTCAAAGGGCACTTTGACAAGATAGGGCAAGAACCCTTTGAAGTTTTGGGATGTATGCACTTGCTGAGTCTCACTTGCATCAATATTGAACAACTGACAGTCTGACACTGACAATTACACTAGGGAAATCATAAAACACATCCTATCCTTTTTGCAATTGCAATGGATTACCTTCTAATACAAGCATTGGCTGTTTCCTGCAAGCATATCTTTTCTTTCAGTGCAGAAACAGACATCAAGAAGTGCAACAGAATTAGCCTGGGTCTTCTTGAAGTGCTCCAAATGCTTAAATACCACTCCAAGAAGAATAGACTCAATTTTTCTCAAGATCAAGCTGTAAGCCAGTGGGAGGTTATGGATGATCCCAAATAATCCATAAATGCAGACCAGACTAAGCTAGGTGGGGATGTGGGGATTTCCATCGATATGCTCATCAAAGAGATTAATTGTGAAGAATTAGCTCTTGTGGAACTACTGTAGACTGACAATGTAAAATATACAATTATCATCTATGCCATACTTTTCTTCTTATGCTCACTTTGTTCAAACTTCAAATGTTCAAACCTATATATCACTCCTCTACCTTGCCCTCATTTTGCTGTACATTTTGTGCATTTATTTCAATATCTCTTCTATGACAACCATCAATTCAAATTAGGGGCCAAAATCAGTTCTGGGGTGTCTGGTATGTCAGAATTTCATCAATTGTGTATATGAACTGTTGGTTTAACAACCTGCACCATGTAGGAACCATCTTTCAAGCCTCCAACTGCACTGGCCCTTGCTGTGAACTTGTTGTTAAGATAAGTGATGCAGGTCTCAACAATCACTCACTTGACTATGAATATCACATTCTCTTACAACTCCATGGTGTTGCAGGGATCCCAAAGCCTGTCTGGTTTGGACTAGAATCAAATCACATCCTTGACTATCTTGGATCATCACTGGAGGATGTATTCAATATGTGCAGATGGGTGTTCTCTCTTAGTATGTACATTGTGTTTGATTGCTATGTGACTGGTATGTCCTCTTTTTTTTCCTTAAGTTTTTGCTAAACAATCGAGGGTCACTGACTTGCTGATCACCCAGTTGAATCATCTTGAAGCCATTCATGCCTGAAACTTCATCCAGTATAACATCAAGCCAAGCAATATTCTCATTGGGGATACTGGACAAGATGACCCATTATACCTGGTTGTTTCAATGTCACACATCAGTACTAGAATCCTCAAATGCACATCCACATTTCCTCTCATGAAGGCATGCTCTTCATCAGTACACTGGCATTTGCATTGACTTACAGCCATCTAGGAAATGAGCTTAGCTGTAGAGATGACCTGGAGTCTCTCGCTTATGTACTGATCTATCTTTTGCATGGATCACTCTCCTGGTTCAATAGAACTCCAGTATGAAAAAGTGCGATCCTCCACATGAAGCAAAGTATCTCAGCTGAAGAGCTATGTGAGGCTCTGCCAGAAGGGTTCTTCCAGTTCTTGGAGTATGCTCACTCACTATCATTTACTGACAAACCTGACATTCAATCACTTTTCTGGGGCCTTCATATGACATTCATTGATGACCATATGCAATTTGATTGGCAGTGTCTGGGCACTCTCTGACCCAGTTCCACAATGCCAATGTATCCTCTGAATCTGATATGACTCCACAGTTGCAAATGTCAAGAAGGTATGTCATACATTTGATGTACTGCATATCTACATACCACCAATGGCCCAATAGATAGTGCCATCCAGCACAGCCCACTGGCCTCACATTTGCAAGAGGCTTCCAAACAACTGGTTGTTATGATGCCATAGTGGTTGCAAAATAGTGCCACATGAGGACTTGATCTTCGGCAGTGTGAATGATGGTGCTGGTGTCATGCATAGACAGTGTAGTGCAACTATGAGGACATTGAGGAGTCAAAGACAAGTCACAATTGTTTTATTTGTTCATTCATATACTTC
The DNA here is from genome assembly GCA_038094675.1 of Spongispora temasekensis. Taxonomy (NCBI): domain Eukaryota; kingdom Fungi; phylum Basidiomycota; class Agaricomycetes; order Boletales; family Boletaceae; genus Spongispora; species Spongispora temasekensis. Next base: position 15,045 of record JBBPUL010000242.1, on the reverse strand, counting down.
TGTTGTAACTTACAAGTGGTTCAAACTGGTCCAAACTAGTTGGTGTTGTGAACACTACTAGCTTAACCTAACTGAAGCATCCTTAGCACCTAAGGCAACCTTATTCTAGGGTTACAGATATGGATCCAGCCCCTTATCAGGTGTACTTACATCTTATCTTTCATCTTAGCACCCTGATCCTTGTTTGTACCTATTGACACTTTATCTCAGATCTTGATCCAGATCTCAGGGCCAGATAAGGCTATGCCTTCTCTTTCATTCTTCCCACTGCCATGGCATGTCTACCACATGTCCTTATCTTGTGGCACTACCCTAGACCCTTATCTCATAGTTCCTTATTTAGTAGTGCCCTTTACCCTGGCCAGCTCTAAGCTTGGTCCATGTGCATGGCCTGGTAATATATATAGGGCACTGTGGTCAACTGGGATTCCCCAGCTTGATTCCAGTTATCTTTCTTCTGCACAACAGTCGAGGTTGACTACCAAAAAGTTGCTCCCACCATCAGTGAAGTGGTTAAACTACATTCGTCCTTCTCCATAAGCTGCCAATGCTTCTTTGTCATGCTACTCTATCCTTTGAGTCTCTTCCCCATTATGGAGCACATTGGCCCTGATGCTAATAGTCACTGGTATAACTATACAAGCTGGTTTCCTACTAGTATCCACCCCAGGCATAACATTATGGATCACTGTCATCTACCTGAGTTACCATTGATGATTGGTTAGGTGAAAGTCCTGCCTGCTTAGTCAGCATAAACAAACATGACCTATATAGACATCCATTTCTTTACCTCATATCTAGTGACTTTATAGACACCCATCTCCTTACATCTCATACTTATCATGTTGTATCTCCTTGATGTAGTAGTTAGTTCTTATATAGTTGTCCTTCTTCAGTCTTCACCTCTAGTGGCCTAGCCCTAAGTGTTGTTGTCATCCAGTACCCTCTGCTTAGCAAGGTATTTGGTTAGGCCTTATTGCTCATCTACTCTCTTTATCCATTGAGTCAACCTTCAACCATTAACACTATCACTGTTCCTGAAGATTGCTGGGTTCGATAACCAAACCCCAGTGTGGACTAGCTTGAGCATTCTCTTGCACTGATGCTCACACCCAATCTTTATCCCTCCTCGAAGTTAGATTTAGTACATTGCTAGTTTGCAACAGTTAGAACTGGTCAGAACTAATAAATGGTTTCTCACAGTTGTGAACTGAAGCTGAATCAGGTAGAACCAGAACTGTGGTCCATCAGAGGTCTGGCTTACATAAGAGAACTGAACTATTGTCGAGACCAAATAAAACTAAACTAGTTCATGGTTAACTGGACTGCAGCAACACTACAGGTAGCATATCTTTTTCAGTTACAAGAAATTATATGCCACATATGGGATTCAAAATCCCCAAAACATCATTAACTGCTAGACAGTTCATCACTCAAATAGGAAAAGTGCATGCCAAAATCGAGCAATCACTCAAAGCAAACACAGAAAAAATGAAAGTGCAATCTGAAAAGAAGCACTCAGCTGCACCAGAATATTCCATCAGTGATTCTGTCTGGTTATCTATGAAACATCTTCAGCTACCCTATTCTTCTGTGAAGCTCACCCAAAAACAGGTTGAATCTTTTGAGATCTTGAAGACCTCACCAAATATAGTTACATTAAAACTGCTGAGCAGAATCAAGATCCACCCCATAGTTAATATCTCATGGATTAAACCTTTTAATGACCAATTACCTGCATCAGGGAAATGGGAAGGAAAAGATAATCCTAGATAATCCTGAAAAGGAGGTTGATCAAGAGATTATAATATATTATCTACCATTATCTACCATTATCTATCATTATCATTTCCTCACCAGTTCCCTGATGTGGTCAACCTGTCAGCAAGCCTGATGCCATCCAATCTCTGAAGATGGATCTGAGGAATTTGAAGTTGAATATCTTTTGGACTCACATTTCACTTGATGTGGCTTATCTTATTTAGTAAGATATGATATTGGTGATGTGACATGACAAGCTGCATCCAACTTAACAAATGCATCTCTGGCCATTAAGGAGTTTCACCAAAAAAACCTGGCTGCACTCAGAAAAGTTAATGGTGTTACCTTAGAAGAATTTGCTTCCCTGTTTTATGACTCTGATTGAATCTGGAATCTTCAATCTAAAGATGAGGTAATGTTGTAAATGCTTCAAAATCACCATATTTAAATTTTCCATCTTTATATAAGCATTTTGGTAATGCATACTGGCTCATGTAATATGATGTCATAGTCTAGACCACCTCATGTATTTAATTTAGTAGAACATATATAAAAGTGGCCAAGAGTTGAGCTAAGCCCCAGCTTCACCTCTTGTGTCTTCAACCAAAGTCTCTAGCCTCCAGTCTAAGTTCTCTTTTATGTATAGTTGAGGCCAAGAGTTGTAATCAAGTGTCACCACTTTGGTTACTTCACTGGATGTGGGTATCAGTGGGGATATGAGTTTACTTTTTGGACATCCACTCTTATATCCCAACTCACCAAGTGGGTGTCTGGATACCCATACCTATACTCATGCATGTCGGTATCTTAATACTTGAGGGCCTTTGAGTGGAAAAAAGACAAGAAAGAGTCAGAACTCACTAGATATAATAATTCAAGTGAAGATTCTGGCCTTGCATGTAAACTTGAGAAGCTATCACAAGAGTATGATGAAGATGAGTCTGAGGCACTGTTGGACTTGGAGGATGACAGATTGGTTGGTGACAAGCCAGATAATGATGAGAATGAGGGGCCAAAAGCAGATAATGTTGAGGATTGGATGGATGAAGTGGAAGAGATGAGTGAAGCTGAACAAAGATAGCTCAAGAGGGCAGTTCACCCCATTCAGTTAGCACTAATAAAGATATGAATGCTCAATCACAATACATCATGTGGGCTATGCTTTATGACCACTGCAGATCTGCAAACTCACCTTTAAGGTCATCCATTCCATAACAAAGCACCTTGCTAAGTGGAGGACCACCCTCAACCAACTCAATAAAAAGGGACCTATATCCTGTGTGACATTTCCACATGATGGAATTTGACTTTTCTGATATTCAAGTATGCCCTGGAATATTAAGAAGCAATCAATAGCATTACAAAAGGGAGGGACTGTTGAAAATATGAACTCACTGATAATAAGTGGATACTGTTATGTTAGCTGAGTGAAATACTCAAGGTAAGTCTATTCCAACTTGGTGCAACTTTAAGTTTATGATATTTTGTACAAACAGAGAATCCACTTTAGGTCCTTAAACACATAACAATGTATTTCTCTCACTCAACACCAACTCTTGTGACAGTAATCCCTGTAATAGACTTAATTCATGAAAGTTTCACCACTTATCAGAAGAACTGGAAGCTATCCCCCATGATCCACTCAGCTGTGGAAGTGGCAAGTCTCACTCTCAACCAGTACTATTCAATCACAGAAACATCTGAAATTTATAGAATTGCAATGGGTACATATGTGCTTAATATCAATAATGGCTATGATAATTGACTAAATACATTAGTATTACACTCCCAGCATAAACTTGAGTACTTTCAATCTATCAAATGAGAGAAACAATGGATCAGCATGGCTGAAGCACTGGTATGCAATCAATTTGAACAGACTTACACTACAGAGAGAGAGGTGGCTTCTCTGCTCTCAGACAATGAGTCTGAACTATGAGCCCCCTTAACTGGAATCAATGACTCAGGTTCTGTGAGCAGTTGTGAGATTTCATATTCTGAATAGTAATGCTAATCATTTTAGACTAATATCTTTATCTTTGATGGAATGGCTGCACTTGCAGTGCCTAAGGCCAACAAATGGAACAAACTCAACCACTACCTTGCTGCTGAGATTGAGTTGACACTGGATATCCTCAAATGGTGGACTGACTGCTGCTCATCCTACCCTTGCCTCTCTCAGATGGCATTGGATTATTTAAGTATTCCAGATATGTACTCTATCAACAGTGAATAGTATGCTGCTTCATTTTCATTTAATGCCATCTCCCAGTCACTTTTGTTGATGTCAAATGACTATTCAGTCAAGGCTGACTGGTTTTGTCCCATGTGCAGAATCAATTATTGGCACAAACAACTCATACTGTCCTTTGTGTAAGACAGTGGAGTGCTTTGGATTTGGTTAAATAGAGCATGTTATGGCCATTGGTTCACATCCAGATGCAAAGGATGGTGAATCTGCTTTGGAGAATGGTTGGGATATGATCCAAGAACTGTAGTCTATAGATGATAGTAGTTGGTAAATACTTTGTACATACTACCCATAACTCATAAGCTACTATATAATTGGGTAGTTGATTGAGCAGTACCCATGTACACACCCACACTCACATGTACCCTGCTAGAGTGGATATATGCTGGGGTATGGGTATAGGTACAGCCTCAGATATCCTAGAGTATATCCACATTATTTCTTAGGTCATGTTATATCATGTTGCTATAAGTACACATTTGCATAGCTATAGTAATAAGGACCATGTAGTAGGAACTACATCACTATAACATTTACTAACAGTTTCCATTCCTTGTACCTACATACTTCAGCCAATACCCCTCCACCTCTCTGCTTGTTTATGCTGAATTTTTCAATTTTTTTAACAGTTATTTTGCTGTTGTGGATGGCATCTGTGTCATTGTGCCTGTTTCCAAAGTTAAGATGTTCATTGTTCACTGGTGTCCACATGCAAATAGTCAGCATCTTGGTAACATCATGCAGTTGATTCCTAAACATGCAGAAAATGTGTCTACTAACATAACATCTGACAATTATTTGGAGCTTGGTCACAAATTCTATGTGAATTCCTTTGCCAGCAAAGAGGTTTTTCACACTATCTTGAGTTATCAGTAAATCATCTTTGTTTGTCACTACTACTTGCTAATACATAGCAACATTTTATCATGTCAATCTTGATTGATTAGACTGATGCCATCATAAGTTTATACATATTTGTGTGGTAGCTGCTGGCCCTGGTGGTAGCTAGTGCTGTGCCAGCCTGGCCTGAAGCCATAAAGCTGGTTTAGCTAAGCCTTGAGCCCCACCCAAGCTTCCATTATGGCCCAGCCTGTTGTTTTGGGAAGCCAAGGCCAAGCTGGGCCAAACCATCAAAGCCCCAGAAGCTCTAAACTCTTAGCCAGCAAAAGCTGATTACCTATAAAAGGTATGTCAACATAAATTTAAGGTTTTATTCTTCTTGCCAATCTGATCACTTGCCTAAACCACCTCTGGATGTCTGATTGTTTTGACAAGGAACAGCCATGCTGGCTGAAATGTGTGCCTACCCTCTCAGCATGCATGACATGTGTAGATAACAATGCCAAGTTGGAGCCCCACTGGCAAGTTAAGGCAGCATGAGTGCTGCCCACATAGCCTCCTCATGGTAAAAAATGAAAGGTGATTGAGGTTGACACCCTTTCAAACATCACTGAGTGAGAGTTAGACCTAAAAAGTCGACCCAAAAAAAGATTTATATGATTTGGCCTAATAGGCAAAGGTCAGCATGCTGTTACTCCACCCACAGGCCCACCACAGTCATTGGACATAGATGAATCCAATCCAATGGTGGCTTTCTTCAAGATGTTTAAGTTGCTGATGTCAATGAATCTATTAAGAAGGCATGATGTGACCACACACAAGATATTGATGCCTTTTTCTCTTTGCCATACCTAAAGAACAACAAAAAGTATCAAGATTGCAATGCTTACTTGTATGTTCTTTTTTTTGCCTTTTTTTAATTTAAAAAATCAAATTTCTCTAGCAAGCTACATAAGAAATTGGTTGCCTTTATCAACAAAATCACAATGTTGTGTCACCACCAGCAAGCTATACATCCAGTTAAATACTAAAAATGGGTGGCCAATAATGAATTTATCTCTATGCTGCCCAAAGATGCTAAGTAACATCATGAGAAGGCTTGTGAAGCTAGCTCATCACTCAGTAGGCAGGTCTCACTTGATACACATTTAGTTGCAAAGGAGAAATTTGTTCATTACTCAGATTTGGCCTTACAGGATGCTCTGGTCAAGTGGATTATTGAGACTGATCAGGTGAGTGTCATTACATTGACAATATCATTCTATTGATCACATATGATCACAGCCCCTCTCTGCTACAGACTGCCCCTCATTACAAAATGCACTGCAAATTGTGTCCTGTTCCACAAATGGAATCATCAATATACCAAGTTGCAAGATGAATCATTAGGTGATTCTTAGTCTTTTTCACAAAGAAACATCATCAAATGTTATCAGTAAGTTCTCTAAACTACATACATTACAAGATTTACTAACAATACATTATGTAATAGAGTGAGGTCATTCAAGAGTGCATCAACCTAACATGTGATGCTTGGCAAGTATCAAATGTCAATGCATACTTCACAGTTACTGCCTCATGGATTGAGGAAAGGTCACCACACATATGGACTCTTCAAACAGGGCTTCTGGGCTTTGTTCAGGTTAACCATGCTCACAATGGAGTCTGCCTCGAACAAGCCCTTTACAAGGTGGCTAAGTGTGCTGGCATGCACACAAGGTATGGCATGATTAGTATTTATTTATGCTATACTAATTTATTTTATTAGATTGGCTATGTGACCTGTGACAATACAAGCAACAACAGCACTATGATGGATGTGTTCATGCAACTCATTTTTGCTACAACAGGACAGACCTTTGATGCTCAAAAGTATTGACTGCAGTAAGCTGTTCTAGCCTTGATGCAATTGATCCAACTTATCTTGTCATTACAGTTGCATGATGCAGGTAATCAACCTCATCACCCAGACATTCCTGGGGTCAGCCAGCACTTCAAGCCAATATAACCCTGCCACACCTGAGGTAGACCTTGTCTCTACCAACAGTGGAGTCAATTGTAATGTGATTGGCATTATTCATGCCATCACTGTTAAGGTAGAAGCATCTTGCCAAGTGATGCTATTCATTTTAATGTCTTGCAGGCATGGTCATCAGCAAAATGCAAAGAAATGTTCAAAAGCATTTAGAGTCATGCCTGCCCATTGCAGCTACTGCTGTACATGAAGGTGCAGTGGTCATTAGCATTTGTTATGCTTCATCATGCACTGAACCTAAAGGAGTTAAGAGATCTGCTTGGCCATTGTTTAAATCACTACTAACAAGTCTCAGGAGGTTAATACATTTGTAGCATGTCTTGGTGCATAGGAGTAGAACAGCAAGAGATGCTTCAAGATATATAAGCTATAGCTAAATGACATGAAGTGGAATCATATCTATCAAACCTTGAAGCTGCTGGTTGTACATACAATATTTGTACACTCAGTAACAAAAGACTCACTGTTACTCCCTAAGTATGTGAGAATGCCCAACATGCATTCTTAAGTGAACACTGCCCCAATCTTCATATAGCATTACCAGTGCTTAAAGCACTGCATAAAGTATGGTCTGTGCATGTGAATAGCAAGAAATTCAATGAGTTCAGCAATGCACTTAATGCTGGACTGAAGAAGTTATTAACATATTACTACAACCATACTTCAAGTTCTGAAGCATATATCATGCTATGAGTGAGTCTCTAACTGTAATTCACTACATGTCTAACAGTGAATTGTAGTACTTGACTCAAAAACTAAACTACATCCATACAAGTTGGGGAAGACCTTTACACTGATGCTATACATCATGCTGAGGCAATGGTATGTCATTATAGTTTATATGCAGTTGAATAAATTAAGTTGACTGACAGAAGTATGAGGAACCATACCATGTATAACAACCCTAAAGGGACACCTCAAGCTAAGAGTTAGACACACACCAGTGTCACATGTTAAAACCCAAAGGTCTGAGTGCTCTTGAATGAGCTAATGGATGAAAATGATAGTAAAGGTGAAGAAAACTTGAACTGGGCAACTACAAGTAAGAGCCAGCAGTCAGAAGATCTATCAAGGCCATGGCTGCATAGTTTCCATAAATACCTCAATATGCAAGATGTCATCGGCAACCTTTCAATCATCCAGTGGTGGGATATCAATGCTGTATGGTATCCAGTCTGGAGGTCACTTGCACATGACTTCCTGTCCATCATGTCAAGCTCTGTTTCATCCAAGTGGGTGTTCTCATCTGCTAGGATCATCATCAGCAAGTGATGCAACAGCCTCAAGGCCGACATTGTTGAAGCACTTCAATTCCAGAAGTATGCATCAAGATCTAAGTTATTGTTTTGACAAGCACTGTCAGTATTAGTAGAGACAACTCAATTAGAGAAGGCAGAATCAGACAACAATGACGATACAGATGACAGGGATCAGTGGGTCAAATGATAGCTCTTTTTTTTTTACTTTTATACTACTATTTGAAACTGCCGGATGTAATAAATTGTATTACACTCTATGAGCCCTGGCTGCCCCAGCTTCATCAGCAAAACAACCCTTGTCTATAGGCTCTATAGTGTCTATAGTATTGGGTACCTCTCTGTGGAGCACTGCCACACTCTGCCAAAATGCAAAAGTTTGTTTTGCTGATGTTCTGAGTCAGGCCAGGCCCTATTAGAGGCTTTAGGGGCTTAAGGCCTGGCCTGCAATTTGTTAAGGCCTGAGCCCCTCTAAGCCATTTAGGACTATAGTTACAGACAAGCAAAGTCCACTAAATTTATAACTACACAATGAGAGTTTTTCAGCACAAACTGAGGATGATTTAGACTTGGACAGTGGAAAGAAGTCCAAAAACAGTGGTACAAAGTTATTTCCACAACATTTTCCATGCACCAAATTTTTGGTTAATTTTCAAAACATAGTGTACTTCTTTTGGCCAGAGTTGGATTATGCCAGGACAGCCTCAATTGCCATCATTGCCTGTCAAGAAACTGACTAGTGCTATTTTTGTTTGCATACTGCCCACTCTGCTGCCTTCCTACTTAGTCCTAGATAATAAGCACTTATGAATCGGAATAATTGGTTGATGAAGCGGTGAAGAATTTCAACAGAACAGGAGTCCAGTATCTCAGCTGTGGCTCGCTTGGCTGCAGCAAAATTTGGCTTTGATACTTCACAGTACCAGTACTTGCACTATCCCCAGTACTGTAAAAAATTGTTGATTAGAGTAACAATCAAATTGACACATACCATTTCAATTGGATTGAGTTCACAATGAAATTTTGGCAAGAAAATGCATAGATGTCCCGCATCATTGATCAACTTCTCAAATATGGAAACTTGACTCGTGAAATCATCCTGTTGGCTGAGGAGTCATGCCATACAACACTCTGTGCACTCAAATGGACAAACTGGTGAGCATTTGGTCTTCAATCCAGTGACATCAAATCCTTGCTTCTTGAGAACAGATTCCAGTCCTTTTGGCAGGCCAGAAGCAGTGGTCATCTTCTGTACAAGTTCCTGTTTTGTTTCATTAGGGTTTGATTGGGGAATAATAGTGTTACACTGTTTTCATTGCTTTCCACTGTCTGATTTATTTATCTCAAAGGCTTTCAGTGCATTTGGGGGGAGTGAGGCATGGGCTGATGAGTTGTCAAAATGAAAAGGGCCTGATATCCAGCACTCATCTTGTCATGTATCTCAATGGCTTCTCTCATCTGATTAAGGAGGTTTTCATTCATCCGCCAAGGATCTCCATTGGCATCTGGATAAATAATTCTTCTGGCATCTTGTGTGATCTTTCCATTCTCACCTCATGCAACAAGATGGCCACTCTGACTGCTGATGAAATCAGAGACATAAATCAGTCATCCACATTCTTTCTTCCTCAGAGGTTGTTCACCAACATGTAGCCTCTCATTTTATATGGATTAAATTAGCAGAGGCAATTAAATTGTTGCCAGTGATTGATAACTCACCATTCTTGACTGGCATTGTCATTTGCATGGAAGGAACACTTATTATGAAAATATTCTTTGATTGAAAGTTTACCTCCTCTTAGTTCAGGCTCAATCTGGATTAGATTAGGACCATCAAAGTGGACTATTCTTCTCTTGTACTCCTGCAAAGCTGGCAAGAAAATCTCCTGGCGATACTTCACCACATCAGCTCATTTATGACCATCCATATGCACTCCTTTCCATATCACTGTCTTTCTCTAACCAAGCTTGACTAATCACCATTGGGCAGTTCACTCACAAATTGGCTGGTTGGGATTGATTCCCAGATTTGGAAATATTGTTGAGTTGAGTGCATTTTGCATTACATGCAGAGTCACCTCACTCATCTTGAGGTTTGACAACCATCTGCATGTATGATCCTGAACAGACTCATTTTGGAGGAGAGATTGTCCATTTGCTAACCCACCCCACTTCTCCAATGGCAGCTGCTCAAAGATTTGATAATGATGAGCAAGTGCTCAAATATGACATGCAACCCACACTCCACTGCCAGTACCAGAATGCCATTGGCATGCAATCTCTAAGCTTGCAACAGTTCAAGTGTTCCCCTTTATGCAAAGTGTGGCAAAGTTTGAGAGGATCATGAGCTGATTAATTTGGAAAAGTGACAAGGTTTTATGTTTCTTCTTTAGATCGAGCTGTATCTGTGTGCAGAGAGTCTCCCAGTCATGAATCTCAGTCATTAGAGTAACAGATTCATAAAGTTCATCCTCCTAATCCTCAGCCACCTCCTCTGAGCCATTACTATTGGCATCCTCAACATCAGACTATTCATCATCACATACATCATCTAATGGATCAGACTCAGAGTTGATATTTGCCACCACCAACAGTGTGACATCTGCTTCATCTGTACTTGGATCCAATAGAACAGTTGAACTCCAAGCTTGGCCACTCAGCTGGACATGACCTGAGCCCACCATAGTTGACTTCAAGTTTGATTGAGTGGAGTTTGGCCCGATGCCAGTGACATCATGATTTTGACTTGAAATCCCACCAGGTGCTGGGATTAGTGACCCTGCCACAGTGGCTGCATGAGTTGATCCAGTGACACTTGAGCAAGTTGATTGATTCCCAGGTGTTGCTAATAAGTGGGAAAAACCAAAGGTGTTGAGCAATGACTGATTTCACCAGGAGTGCTGATACCTCTGCTGCATGCACTTTAATTTGCTCATTACATCCAGGTCCTTGGCATATGTTGTTGGTCTCACTGAAAGCATCAATGCTTCAAAGTCAATATTCGAGTAAGTTTGTTCTCCAGAGTCCTTTACACTGTAGAACTCTTGAGACCCATTTAGCATCCTTTCCATCTTCATTCTCAGCCATCTCTGCAAACCTCCAGCCAAACTTAATATCATTCAACATCTCTAGCTCAATTTCATCATCAATATCCAGGTTGGGGTCTCCTTCTTTGACCTCTTGTTCATATTCCACTTCATAGTTGATTTTTAGCCCATCAAATTCAAGAGTGAGTTTGGAATCACTCTGCTCCAAGTCAGAAATATTGGTATTGGCTACAAGAGACTCAGAGATCAATGGCATTGGTAATGACTGATGTTGATTTTGCAATCCATTTATGTTTTTTGTCTTTTTCTTTGATTGACCTTCAGGCATGATCTCTGAGATTTTGATCAATCAGTGGTAGATTTCAATCTCCTGATTTCTCAATTTCAGACAACTCCAACCTATTTTTTCTTTGTGGAATCATTTACACCTTAGCAAAAGGAGTCATGTTATGGATGAATGATGACAATGCCCCAACACTTACATAACTCCAATATTACATAACTCTAAATTATCAAATAAGATACAGTAGTATATAAACCATAGTGGAGATTAAAAATAATCTAAGTGCTTGTTATCTCCCACCATTATTGGGCAAGATCCATATGGCATTACCAGTTCATCTAACTGAACTATCTATATCCCTAGTCTACTACTTTAGGATATCACACATCATGCATGACCTCACTCAGCAGCCCCGTCTTACCTGTCTACCTACATTGGCCCATAGCCTATATACCTCATTAGGTTATGAGCCCTGCCTGCGCTCAGAACTAGGTAAGCAAATAGTGATATTGTTTCGAGCTTACTTTTTATTTCATTACTCCTTTCTCAAGAGTCGAGATGACAAACATGACTAGATCAGGACAAACTCCCATGCCGCAAACCCCCACAGCTACCTTGACTAACATTGGCAGGCTGCCATCCTATAAACAGAAGCCACTCAGTGAAAACAATTGGTTTGCATGGAAGACTCATATGACAGATGTACTTAATGTACATAATGTTTACGACCATGTCATTGAGCACATGCCAAAACCAGACAATGATCTGGCAAAAGAAGCTGAGTGGATGCAGAACAACAAAAGGTCGAGGATGCTTCTCAGCCAAAGTTTCAGCAACAGCCAGATACTCCACCTGGTAGGCATAGATAATGCAGCAGACATGTGGGAGGCCCTGCAAGCCATGCATGAAGTCCAAGGAGGTATAACCTGTGTGGCATTATGGTGTTCCTTACTTAATCAGGCTGCATCTTGAGATACTGATATACTTGGCAAAGTAGCCGAGATGCAAAAATTACACTACCAACTTTATGAGATGGGCAATCTGATTACCAAAAAAGAATTCTGTGATATAGTAACTTCATCCTTGCCAGCATCTTGGGATGGTTTCATCTCCACTTATATTGCAAAACAAATGGGGAATGATGCCATGCCGACAAAGATAAAAGAACTAAATGTGCTCATCAAGGATGAGGTCTAGTGATGCATCTCTCAGGCAAAAACTGGCCCACGTGAGAAGTGTGCAAATCCGGATAACCAGGTAAATTATTTTGAGAGTGGCAGTAAGCACCATAAGGTACAAAATGCTGCCAGCATATCCACACAGTGCACTGTCTGTGGCAATGATAACTATGTAGCTGCTAATTGCCACTTCCATGGCAAGCCGAAATGTGACAATTGCCATCAATTTGGTCATATCACACAAAAATGCTGGGCTCTCAGAGGTCCCAAGCATGATCTGGCAAGATGGGAAAAAGGATGAAAAGAAAAAGGCAAAGGGAAGGACAATGGTGCCTTGCAGGCACACTTTGTGGTAGATGATGCTGATATGGCCTTTGTAGCAACAAACAGTGATGTTCACATCGATGCACGATCACCAATAATGTTTGATTGCCTAGCCTGTACCCAGGCCAAACATGCACATGCTCCATTTCTGGATTATGCTGCTAGCTAAGCTGCCAAGCCAGGTGATTTAACACACACAGACATGTGAAGGCTGGCAAGAACAGCTGGGCTGTGGAAAATCAGATATTATATATCATTCATTGATGATTGTACACAATGACATACTATACTATTTATGAAAACTAAAGATGAAGCCCCCTCTAAAGTCCAGCAGTACCTCACCTATATGGAGGCTCACTGGGAAAACAAGCCAAAATAGCTTCAGGCAGATAATGGCAAGGAGTATATCAACCAAAATCTCCTTACGTGGCTTACCAATCACAGAGTTGAGATTAAATACACCACGCCACATTCACCTGCCTAAAATAGCATGGCTGAGCACTTTAATCACACCCTAATGGAGTTAACATATGCCATGTGCTTTGCCTGCAATATCTCTCAGGCCTTGTGGCCCAATATAGTTGCTCATGCTGCTTACCTCAGAAATCGTGCCTATACATGTGCTCTTGAGAGTTTCATGCCTGAGAGACACTGGAATAATACTACACCTGATGTCTCCCACTTGCGTGAACTCAGATCTCCCATCTGGATCCTCAATAAGGGTCTTAATCAATCAAAGCTCGAACTAGAAAGTGAGTGACATATGTTTATTGGTTATTCTGATGGCCCAAAAGCCATCAAATATTATGATGTTAATACATGCATCATAAAAATCTCATGCAATTTCCACTTTGCCCCTGAATCCACCTGCCTCAGCCCAACACCCGACACACAGCATAAGGGGAAGTTGGATGACATGAACATGCTGCACACAGGTGAGCAAAATGTGTCAGATATAAAACAAACTACAGACAAGGCCACAAAATGGCCACAATCTACTAAATGACAGTGAGAAGCTCCCTAAACGAGCCACTCCACCACAGCACTAGGCAAAAGATAATGCATGACTACAGTTGGCTAAATGACTCACTTCCAGAAATAGAAGAGATACCTGATGATGATGACAATGACAACAATCATATGTCATCAGCCAAGGCTGTGTACACAGCATTTACCAAAGTCAATGCAATGAGTGGAGATCTGAAATTACTTAAAGAAGTGCAGAATTCACCTGAATGGCCTGAATGTGAAAAAGCCATCAGTGCTGAGCTTAAGCAACTCTGCAAAATGGGCATATAGGAGTTGGTAAGCCCTCCAGAGGGGCAAAAACCCATAACCAATAAATGGGTGTTTGTTAAAAAGCTCAGGAAGGATGATAAACTACTAAAATACAAAGCTCATCTAGTAGCAAGGGGATTTTCTCAACAGCCTGGCATAAGACATTCTTGCCCATTGTCTGACTAGAGACAATATGAGCAATTCTCATGCTTGCAGTCAAAAATGACTGGGAAATCCAGCAAATGGACATAAAAGGGGCTTACTTAAATGGGTTGCTCAAAGAAGAAGTATATATGACACAGCCAGAAGGATATAATGATTCCACACATTGGTTATGCCATCTTACTATCAAAACATTATATGGATTAAAACAATCTGGGCATGAATGAATGTGGAGCTCAATAAACAGCTCACATCCAAAGGATTTGTGTGTTTATAGACTGATCTGTGTGTATACATTCTGTTACGATCGGCCCTTTTTTCCTTTCTTTCTTCGCTATCTTTTACCTTGTATTATTCAAGCACGCACAGCCCTTCTCTTTAATCAGCATTCACAGCTGTGCGTTTCCTTATCTCTTATCTCCGACCCATGCATTCCATGGTATTCCATGTAGTTCTATCATGCATAGCCTTCTGACTCGTTTCACGCCGTGCATGACTCATTCCCCTTATCACCAGTTACCGCATTCGGGTTTCTCTCTTCTTGAGCTGTAGCACTGCTTGGTCTGTGCGCAGGACTCTCTACATATAAATAGGGTGTAGCACAAGCGATGTATCTCCAGCTTGAGCCTA
>JBBPUL010000241.1:0-27656 GCA_038094675.1 Spongispora temasekensis | reverse complement strand
GACCGCCGCCGCCGCCGCCACCACCACGATAGTCGTAGTCGCGGGCATAACGGCTGTCGTATGGCCGGGGATCGTATGGCCTTTCGTCTGCTCCGCAACCTCAGATAGTTGTCTTCAACAAGATAGCAAGCGCAGACATACAATCATAGCGTTTGGGAGGCCCATAGTAACGTCCAGGAGTAGGAGTCCGTGCGCGCCCACGTCGAGCCTGATCGAGTGAGCGTGAGTGCCTGATTGGCACCGCTGAAACACGGTCACGTCACCTTTTCGACTGTGACAATTTTGCCCATGATCTCGGTCGCATTCAGAGCAGTAATGGCTGCATCCGCTTCCTCGACGGTTTCCATAGTGACGAAACCGAATCCACGAGAGTCGCGAGTGTGAGGGTCGTACATGACCGACGCCTTCTTGACCTAAGACCACGGTTCATCATCAGTAACCGGACACCACAGCATAGAAGAGAGGACATACACGGCCAATCTTGGCAAAGGTCTGTTCAAGGTCGCGAGAGTCGACTTTGTGGCTTAAACCAGAGACGTGGAGGTTATTGCCTGGGTTTTGACCTCCTCCTTCGCGACCGCTACGAGAGATGTGTCAAAAGAACGAAAAGACATAACAAACAATGACGACATACCCACGGTCATCGCGCCCAGGGCTCCTGCTTCTGCTGGAGCGACGAGGGAGATCGACACCACCACGGTCGCGGCCAGGTGAGCGGGGGCCGGAATTCCAGCTGGGGTCTTCGACGTGAGGGTGGCCACCGTTCATGTTTGGGTCCGCTGGGATGCTGATCCCAGAGGGCGCCATGTCTTGGGTGTTCCAGGCTGAAGAAGAAAAAAAGGGGAGGGGCAAAAAGAGCACGCGAAATGGGAAGAGAAAAATATCAATGTTGGCTCATCGGGGAGTTTGTTCGGAGAGGACAGGAGTAGAGAAACGGAAATGGGGGGGTTGTGTGAGGTGGGGAAGAAGAAAGAAAGAAAGCAGCAGACGAGTGTCACATCAGAAATACGCCAGCCTTGAGCTGACCACCAGCAAAAGAGATGGGAAGGTCGAAGCGCGGTGACTGAGGGTGGGTTGTCTGTCGCCACAGAAAATATCGAATGCAGAAATTGTTGTCGTTGTCGGGGCTGATGCTGAAGACGTACCGTCATCCATTGTTCAGTGTCTTGTCGCTGTCGCCGTCGATGAGGAAGAAGAAACTGTCTTCTGACAAAACAGGAACAAATAAATTCCATGTCCGTTCGTGCGCTGTTCCGACTTTATCGATCGTCGTCCACTGCACGCGCCGTCATGTCCACCCTCGACGCAGACATCGCACGCCAGACCGCACTCGTCAACGAGCTCAGACTTCAAAACTCGGACCACCCCGCGCTCGACGCCGCCAAAAAGAAACTCGGCGAGCTCAAAAAGTCCCTCGGCAAGCCAGGCGCCATCACCAAGCCCAGCGACGCAAAGAAAAGGGAACGCCTGTTGCTCAAGACCGCCAAGGCGAGCTCCCCTTCGCTCCCCATCCTTCCGTCCATCCGCCAACACTTATCCAGGGCACACGGGACTACGGACCGGCCGAGATGTTCTGCCGAGAACACATTGAGCGCATCGTCAAGGACGTGTTCACCTCCTACGGCGGGAGCTGTCTCGATACGCCCGTGTTCGAGCGCAAGGATGTCTTGACGGACAAGTACGGCGAGGATTCGAAGCTCATTTTCGATCTCATGGACCAGGGCGGCGAGCAGCTCGCATTGAGGTACGACCACACTGTCCCCCTTGCGCGGTATGTCGCCATGTCCGGCGCAACACTGCAGGGCAAGATATGGCAGGTCGGCAAAGTGTACAGGAGGGACAGCCCCGTCATGTCCAAGGGTCGGATGAGAGAGTTTATGCAAGCAGTACGTCCCGCGCTTGTTCCTCTTGCTGATGGGGGGCTTGAAACATTGTAACGAGTAGGATTTGGACATCGTCGGCGCATGGGATCCGATGATCCCTGATGCCGAGATTGTCAGTTTGCTGTGTACGATACTGGCTAGGTTGGACGTGGGCGAGTTTATGGTCAAGGTGTGACAAACGCCCCGTGTTGTGAGTCGAACCAACGCCGCCACAGATCAACAACCGCAAGATATTAGACGGGATTTTCGAGACGTGCGGTGTACCACCAGACAAGATACGCGCGATTTCTTCTGCTGTAGATAAACTAGACAAGGTGCGTCCACCCCCAGTTGTGTGACATCGGATGTCGTCATTCACGATCTTGCAAGCTTCCGTGGGCAGAAGTGAAGAAAGAAATGACGGATGAAAAAGGGCTGAGCTCAGAAGTGGCTGACAGCATCGGTGAATATGTTAAACTTAAAGGTCGGTTGTCGTTGCTATTGTTATCCGACTCCAAGTATTGACCCTCCAAAGGAGGACCGTCACTGTTAGACCAATTAAAAGCCGACGAGAAATTAATGTCAAATCCCAGTGCAAAAGACGGCATTCTCGAGATGGAACTCTTGTTTACCCTCCTTGGAGCGTATGGCGTCCTCGACAAAGTATGTCGTCGTCTTTACCCACTGTGCCTAGTAGTCAGTCCCTCTTATGAATCAAATCAGCTTTCGTTCGACATGTCGCTGGCACGCGGACTAGATTACTACACTGGAATCATATACGAGGCTACCGTAGCCGCCTCTGCACCCCCCGGTTTCACGCCTAATAACCCTGCAACGACGACGTCCGATGTACCCATTCCCCCAATTCCCAAGAAAAAGGCCAAAAAGCCGAGATCCGAAAATGAGGAAGATGAAGATGAAGATGAAGTGGACGAGTCGCAAGTGGGCGTCGGCTCGATCGCCGCTGGTGGACGATACGACAACCTCGTGGGCGCATTCACGTCCGCTGCCGCAGGAGAGGGTAAAAAAAAAGGTGCACAATGTCCGTGCATCGGTGTGAGCATCGGGCTCGATCGGATATTCGCGTTGGTGTGGCCGAGATGGGTAGACAAGGGCATGCGAAGTAAGGAGACGATGGCGTATGTGATTGCTGTGGGCGACGGACTGCTCGAGGAACGGATTAAGCTGGTTCAGGAGTTGAGAGAGGCTGGGATCAAGGTCTGTCTGCCTTTTTTTTCTTCTCTATCTCTCCAAGGACAATATGGATGCTCATTTGTTGTTGACAAAGACGGACTTCCTCGCCAAGCGAAAACCCAAGTTGCCAGCCCAGTTTGCAGCGGCAGAAAGGGACGAGGTGCCGTTTGATATCTTGCTTGGCGGCGACGAGCTCAAGCAAGGCTTGGTCGTGGTCAAGGAGCAAAAGTGGGAGTGGGTGGATGGGAAAAAGGGAAAGGTGCAGGCGATGGACCAGGGTACCAAGGTGAAGCGGGAAGAGCTTGTCGAGTGGATCAAGCGGACGTCGACGTATCAGGGGTGGTCGAGCGGGAGGTTGATTTGAGCACCGTGGTGATAATACCATTACATTTGGCGGGTCTCTTCAATACGACATGCGAATCACGCGTCTGGACTCTTCCAGATTCCCAGAAGAAGTACTGCATAAGCTACTCTCTGTCGCCCCGTTCTGGCAGGTACAATCAATTCGAGGAACATGACAATGATATATAGGGGACATGCACTGGCATACACTTCACGTGCCTGGTGGTAGTCCTCTGTCCTATAGACCCTGGTCCCATTCTTGCGTGCCCGCCCATCTCAGTGTTGCCGCCCCTGGCCCTGGCAGGCCTTACACATGCATATGTATGATTGTACACCCGCGCGATCCGAGACAACATGCCTCCATCAGCAAAACCAGGATTTTGGCAGGTAAACGCTGAGTCTCATCCAAGGGCACCCCAGAACTCCAAAAAAAGCAAAGATGATCTGATAACTCCAGATAAACTTGCATTCTATCCGCCCATATGGAAGGATATCCTGGAAGATGCCAAGCAAAGTTGTCGAATTGCTCATATCATCAAGAACCCTTTCCCTTCCAAGTCCCATGATCTCAAAACCTCAATTACGGAGTCTCTTATAACAACTGTCATGGAGTGGTCACAAAATGGCTCAACACTTGAACCTGGTGAGTGTAGTACTTTCTGTGACATCTCAGTTCTGACGACTTCCACAGGATACTGGCCAAACCATCAAACTGACATGGCTTCGCTTGTGAGTCTTACACTATTCATTTATGCCATACCAACAAATCTGTAGCTCCTCGCTGATGTCGCTACATGGCGTTCGGAGTTGAAATCTGTCACCATCAGCATTACTCTGTCAGTTTATGGTCTCGTTGCCCCCGTGGACATTCAAGATCAACACCAATGGGTCAAATCAAGGGCTGCTGAGCTTCTCAAGCAATCTGTGTTCTTGCGGGGTGGCTATGATGAAAATGTGGGTACATTCTGAGTGATTCTTTTGTCTAGCAGGTATACCACTGCTCAATTCAGGGAAAAACGGACATCCAGCCCTGAAACAAGCCATCACTGAGTTCTTTTACGTCGGTACCTATCATGTTGCAGATAAGCATCCTGATCTCTTCCAGGGCTCAGTTCCTGTACCTTGTTTGGCCGCATTACTGAGAGCGTGGCGAAAGTCAGGCCACTGCAAGCTCTAACTGAACTGAGCAGCCTACTACCAAGTACTATCATGGTGCGCATAAAAGGCGTGGAAACGCGTTGTCCAAGTTCCATATCATCGTGTCCGTTCGGTAGGATAAGAAAGTAACTAAGCTAGGCTACATGTCAGTCGTGAAAAAAAAACCACCACGGCGACGATATCCTCTTCCATCCCATCAGACCTCTTCTTCACGCTTTACAGTCCACCCCCACCTAAAATGTACTCTATCGCGGCGTGGACGTTGCCACCGGTGGCAAGAAGCGCACGCACGTTCTGGGATGCGTTGCTGAATCCCATGTCTTGCAATTGCTGCTCGAAATATATTATATATTAGAGCGACAACATGATCATGTCAGCATGACGAACCTGAAGCTGAACCTGGAAACGTTCTTCTGGTGGTCTGGAATCCGCAGCTGGGGCCCCAGCTGCTAGAGCACCAAAGGAGTTCATCCCTCCCATTGCTGGCGCGCCGCTGCCTATGCCACCCAAGCTGCCGCCTCCAAATGGGCTTCCCCCACTGAAGAGGGCCTGCAAGAGTGCGGCATTCGGAGCGACGCCAGCGCCAGCAGCAGGGTTAGTGCCTGTGTCGGGTGCTCCGGGTTGTGTTGACGAGGCCGGCGACGCGGGGTTGGTTGTGCCAGCAGCACCGCTTGGAACCCCC
The DNA here is from genome assembly GCA_038094675.1 of Spongispora temasekensis. Taxonomy (NCBI): domain Eukaryota; kingdom Fungi; phylum Basidiomycota; class Agaricomycetes; order Boletales; family Boletaceae; genus Spongispora; species Spongispora temasekensis. Next base: position 22,418 of record JBBPUL010000241.1, on the reverse strand, counting down.
GGCGCAGGGAACGCTCCCGGAGCGGCCGCTCCGCCAAACCCAGGCGCACCGAACCCAGGCACACCAAACCCAGCCCCGCGCATCATGGACGACATTTGCATCATGGTGCGCAATGTTTCTGGATTCGATCTAAATGGCGGTAAATGAGTACGTGCATCCGCCCGGCGCGCGATCGAGGTGGTGTGACGAACACCATTTGTCTGAATTGATCGCTTTGGAATAGTTCCCGGATTTGTGGTCCCATCGATGCGAGTTGTGGATTGAGTGCGATGATCTGGTCGAGGATGGCGGGGTTAGACATGAGAGCGGACATTTGGTTCATAAACTCGGGCGACTGCATCATGTTTTGAATCTGCGGGCAATCCATCGGTCGGTGTGCTAGGTGATCTCGGCGGCGCACACGACGCACCATGTTGGGATCGTTTTGGTTCACGCCCATGTCCGCAAACGGGTTGAAGCCAGCCATGAGACCGTGTCCCATGTAGCCGTTAAGGAGCGTGAGCGGATCGGATGGGTTCTGGCCTGCTTGCATGGCGGGGATCTGCGGGGGTGGGGCTAGTGAAGCAGAGGAGGTAGACGTTGCGGCTGAGCGTGCGGTACCCTTGACCATGTGGATGGTATGTGACGACTGGATCTTGTACACCGAGAGCTGGTCGTCATCCTAAACAGTCGGTGCGATAAGATGAGCGGCGGAATCGGTCGAGTCCGCATTACCTTGAGCACTTTCCCTAGAACGCCGGGGAGGGTCAAAAGGATCACGATGGTGCAGGTGCACGCGCACACACACCCGAGTAGATAAGCCTCTGTCGATCAGCCTCCACGTCCGATTTATCTGCAATGGCATGCTTGAGATCGAGCACGGTCTTGTCTGTACCGATGGAGATTTGAATCTTGAGCTCGCTCGGGCCTGTTTTCAAGAACTACTCAGTGAGGAACGAGAAGAAGTTCTAAACTGTGACGAACCCTTGACGTTGATGTGAATTTCATTGTCGGCCATGACAGTGGTGGTGTGGGATGGCGGAGAAGAGAAGGTTGGCGATGATGTCGCACAGCCGCCACCGCAGTGCCAGCCAGCCTCAATCATTATCCATATGTCTTGCGACGACTGCTTCAAGACCGTTCCACACAGCGGCACCCCGCGTGGACGCTCAGAGACGATCGCGGGCGTCGAGACGTACGTCTCCGAGCCCATTGCCGACGAGTCGGGGCACAAGAAGATTCTGTTGTACTTCTCGGACGTATTCAGCCCGTTCTACACCAACGGCCAGCTTCTCCAGGACTGGTTCGCATCCAATGGTGCTTTTTTTCTGCTCGTACTACCAGTGTGCGCCCCGAAACTGATCCAGCTTGTCGGACAGGGTACACCGTCTTCGGCATCGACTACTTTTTTGGCGATAGACTGGACGACCTGATGAAGCAACCCGACTTTGACAGACAGAGCTGGCGCAACAAGGTCGTCCCTCAGGCAGACGCATGCACACCCAAGTGGGTCGATGCAATCAGACAACGCTACGGTCCGTCGTCCACTTTTGGTTTGTGTCGTAATTCACATTGGCGTTGCCTCAGGTACGACGGACGTCAAGTACTTTGCAGTGGGTACGTTTGTGGTCCGTCTCCCAAACGATCATTCTGGTTGACGTCTGTACCCCCAGGATACTGCTTCGGGGCGCCCTACGTCTTCGCGCTCGCAAATGACCCGACGTTCAACCTCGCAGCAGGTGAACCAATGTTGATGTGTTTCTCCTGGACCGATGACTGAGAATCTGATAGGTGCTGTCGCCCACCCCTCGTCCCTCTACGACAACGCGACGAGGCAGCTCAAAGCAGACATCATCGAGAGCTGCGTCGGTCAGTACCTTTACTCGTTCACCCGGTTCACGCCGTCCTGACTCGTGATGTCCTCCTGCTCCACGATCAGCCCCCATCGCATTTGGCTGTGCAGGTGAGATGAGCGATGACTCATTCTCTGATCGGTCATATGTGTTCTGACCCGTGAACCCCCCGCGCTTCTTCTTCCTAATAGAGACCGACTTTGCGTTTCCCATCGAAGCGCGTCGCCATGCGGAAGACATACTCGCCAAGAAAAAGACGCAGTATTATATCCAAGTCTTTAGCGGCACCACGCACGGGTTCGGCACGCGCGGCGATCCCGAAGACGGCACTCAGCGTACGTCCGAGCCTTTTTTTTTTTGTCTTACTCTGAACCCTTTCCCACCATTCTTTTCCAGGCTTCGCAAAGGAAGAGTGCGCACGCGGATTCTTGCATTGGTTCAACCGATTCGCCAGCAACGCTTGATGTCGAGAGCATATCGCTTACCACACGTGTACTATATAGGTGTTGACATGGAAGAGCGATCGTCCCCAAGTGAATGTGTACGATAACAAGCGATATCCATGTCGCGGCGTTCGGAATCAGATATCTTGCGTCATTCACCCGGGCTTGCAAATTTCCGTGACGTCACAATGGCGGAAACGCGAACGAACCAATGTCGTGATCTGAGGCTTCTGAGAGAATAAAAGGGATGGGACATCTCTTTGATCGACGACTTGACCACATCCCGTTCCCCACACTAGGTACATACAAGATGTCATCGGAAGCACTCGCTGTCGTATTCTTAATACTACGAGCGGGTGGCCCGTTGAGGGGCAAGCCCCTCTGTCACTGTAATTATGAAGTTCAGAGTTTACAATAGGACTTAACAATACAAATTATCATGTACCATTACATATGTCTGCAGTTGTGCAACAATGCACCAATGGGCACAATGGCAAACACATCAAATACAAAGATGAAATGCTGCAAACATGCCAAGTTAACTGCCATCATGGCAGATGCAAGAATGACAAAAATGTGGGCACAACAGCAGATGCATGCACATATAACATACATAACAGTGGGTGCAATTCTGACTTGTCCACATCTGTCTGTGTGAGCCTTGCATCAGCAAATCACCCTTTTATAGACAAGACTACAGGCTTACAGACCACCACAGGGTGGTACAGAGTAAAATTTGAGTGATAAAATGCAAGCAATCAATATATTATTGCTTTTTAAGCATATTTTAAGTCCTGTACAGAGAGAGACCTTTCTGTGCCTTTGTAATAACTGTAGTTGTCTGTAGCTAGCTATACAGCCACCTACAGCTCTTTTGTGATTTGCTGATGTGTAGCATGTATGCATATGTACACTCATGCAAATGCATAAATGTGTGTGAGCATACACATATGCATACATAGGCTAGAACATGGGTAACCTGGGGGTGTCTGAGAGCCAACCTGGAGCTGAACCCGCTAATAACCCAGACCCTCACAAAGGGTCTGGGTTTAAGTGCGGGTTATATTAAAAGTACCCTTGGACAACCCCATTGAGGGTTTACCTGCGGATTTATTTTCCGAACCTCCAGTAGTTCCACAACCTTCTTCACATCGTCATTCTGGACTAAGTTGAGTTTGCTCCATATGCTGAGGCATACTACCAGCATGCAAGTTGATTGGATGGATAGGCATGATCAGATGTGTGAAAGGAGGAGTCAGTCATGGCTAAACAACTGCTCAACATCAATGGAGGTAGCTACATATTGCAACAGTAGTTAGCAAAATGTTGAATAAAAATAAAGAGGGAACATCAGCAAATCACAGAAGAGCTGTAGGTGGCTGTACAGCTAGCTACAGACAACTACAGTTGTTACAAAGGTACAGAAAGGTCTCCCTCTGTACAGGACTTAAAATATGCTTAAAAGGTGATAATATACTGATTGCTTGCATTTTATCACTCAAATTTTACTCTGTACCACCCTGTGGTGGTCTGTAAGCCTGTAGTCCTGTCTATATGTAAAAGGGTGATTTGCTAATGAATACTCACCAGAAATGGTCAAGTAGTTGAGTGCCATATGTGAGAGTGATGGATAGACATGTTGATGCTCATGCCACCACTTGATCATGTCAGTAACATACTCCACATCGGTGCTGAGGTAGCAGTTAAGTTCAGAGCCAAGGTCACTTAGCTTGGGCAGGGCAAGAGCTTCAATGTTGTCGAACATGTTCATTTTGTTTTGGGACTTGTTGGGATTATTATTGGCATCTTCCTGGTCATCCAAGTCTGAGCCTTCAGCAGTTTCAAGGGCTATGTAGGAGTGTTCGAACTTGCTTTGCACAAGATCTTTGGCCATTGAAATCCACTTGGCTTCCCAGTTCATTTTCTTGAAGTAGGTGATCTTGTGGTGGGGATGAAGGACTGTTCAAGAGTGAATAATTATTACACTAGTCTGACTAGATAAAAAAAACTACTTACTCATGGCAATCCAGTAGACTTTGGAACTGTCTGTTAATGAATAGTAGTGGTTGAGTGTTTTCCTTGCCAGTGAAACAGCAGTGTGAATGGATAGTAGGTATTGGTGGTCATGAGAAAACACGCAGAGCCATTCATCTTCAAGGTGGAGGTCTGCATTACATCAGCAATCTACATCCTGCCTATCTGTCACTTCACTATGTTCTTCTATTTCCACATGAAGAGGATTGCTGGCATTTACTGGGCAAAAGAGCTCATTCTACTACCTCATCTGACTCTGACTCCATGAGTGAACCAATGTCATCTCTTGAACTGTTATGACAGGTGCAGGTAGCATCAGCCATAGACTTGATGTGCAACTTAAAGCTGTGAGATGAAGATGAGGGGCAAGGGTTCTGAGTGCAATGCAAGGTAACCAGTCACTACTCTGCCTAGGCAAGTATGTAGTGACATTGAAGATGAGGGCAGAGTATCCTCAAGCAAAGATGCTGCTAGGCCAAGAGGTTCTTAGAGAGAGTGAGGGGAAGCAAGAGGATCAAAGATGCAATAGATTGCTATCTCAAGTAGGCTCAAGCTAGAGATACATGGCTTGTGCTATGCCATATTTATAAGTATAAGTCCTGTGCACAGACCAAGCAGTGCTGTGGTGTGATAAGAGAAAAGACTAAAAATGGAAACTGGAGATAAGGGGCAGTGAGTCATACACAGCATGAAGCAAGGCGTAAAGCTGTGTATGATAGAAGTACATGGAACATCATAGAACATATGAGTTGGAGATAAGAGATAAGAAAAGCACACAGTTATTAATGTGAGGAAAAGTGAAGATGAAGGAAAAAGAGGGGCCAATTGTAAGATGAAATATAGCAAAAGAATTAAGAGGTGGTAAGTTCAAAATAGTTCATTTTTGATTAGAAATTGGATACTCACTAACTTTGTGTCTGCACTAGTTATGCTCTTGAAAGAGTCATGCTTTGAATCTGGCCAGAACTCTGGCTCTAACAGTAGAAACAGCATTGTCTACTATAAGAGCTTCTTACTTCTGTTGTAAATGCCATAAAAACATCATATTCAAAATCTTCTCCTCTCCTCGAGTATTCTGGTAATACACACATGCTTACATAATATGACATCACAAGGCTAGACCCATCATGTGACATGATGTCATCTCTTATCTCCTTATCTATGATGTCATAGTCTAGACCACCTTATGTTAGACACATATAGCTTAGTTAGATCTCATGTATTTAATATAGTAAAACATATATAAAGTGGCCAAGAGTTGAGCTGAGCCTTAGCTTTGACATCTTGTGTCTTTGACCAAAGTCTTAGTCCTCCATCTTAGTTTCTCCTTCATAGTCGATGCTGAGGGTCGTGCCTATTAGCATTCACTTTGGTCACTTCGAGACAAGTTTTCATGCAACATTTCTGTTATGACAGGCATGGGTAGTGTTAGTTGTAGACTCAGTGAGCTAAAGAGATTTGAACACCCTGGTAGACTATCAGACTTAGTAGTCTAGACTTCAGGTTATATCCCTCTGGGGCAGGTATAAGTCTAAGACTCTAGTTGAGACTCACTAGGACTGTTGAGTCACTTGTAGCTGACACTTGATATGAAGGAAAAACTTGTTTTCTCCCTTATACAGTGGCTCAAAAAATTGTTCCAATATTGGGTCATTTTGTAAAGAAGCTATATTTGTGTGTGAACTGTAACAAATAGAGACAAACACTTGCAGGGTGTCTGGTAGCCCTAACACGAAATGCACCCCTAGTCATGTGATATGGTTGTCATGGTGCTGCGCTCAGTCTATGATGGTCGAGATTGAGGTACGATGAACACAAAGAAGTAAGATATACTGAGCGGTTACATAACACGGATCTAGCCAAGTCCACTCCGTTTGATTTAATAACTCATTTGTTTATGTCGGCTCGGGAATACAATAATCAATGATCATTTTGTTTCCTCCTATGTGACTGCAGCCGAGTCTGAATGCTTCAGACTCGGGATGCCGTCACAATTGGAACAGAGCTGTATACTAAGTCGTGCATGAGTGTGGTCTCATAATAGACCGCACAATATTAAACGCGGTGGGCGCAGTACGCGCGAACTGCACCACAGTCGAGGCAGCACGGAATGCAGTGGGAAGCAGTGGGCCTGGTGCTCGGCACCCACAAAGTAGTAGCAGGGGCCCAAATCCTAGCATATTGACAGTGACCATGCCAGCATCACCAGCGTGCGCCTTGTCATCCTCCCTTTCATCACTGTGAACTTGGCATGGTTGGTGGCACATCGACATCCGAGTCATCTTCACAGCTGCCATTGTGCCAGTTGACGCGTTTGTTGGCACATTATCGCCACCATCATCTCGCGCGCGAGACGATTCAATCAGACAGAGAAACCCATGACATTGCCACAGAGACTTGTTGATTATTCATCTCGCTATTTCTTGCGACGCTTAGCGAGCCTCTCCACTAACTCCCCCTCCCCCTCCCCCTCCCCCTCCCCCTCTACCTTTCTCTTCCCACTCAGTCCACTTGGCCCTTCTCCTGACCCCTGAGTCTGCGCCGCCACAGCATCAATTTCCTCACTTCTCTTATAGATAGTGAGGTTGTCCCTCTCCTGAGTGCAACGTCTGAGCATAAGTTTATGGAAATCATTTGTCGACTTACATCGAATGGGAGTCCCGCACCATCGGGACATATCTTTGCACATCCGACTGGTAATGCTTTCTTGTTCCTCCCAACTTCAATCGTCAACTTGTTCACAAAACTCGCAGCCACCTTCTTGATTGTGTGCTCCTCAGGACCGATAAATATGAATGCCCATTTGAGTTTCTGGGACGCCAATGACATCTCATCCTGTAAAACAGTGATACCTTTCTGAACATCTTTGTGATGTTCACTGATCGTTATCTGAAGTAGGAAGATGTGTGTTTCAGTGAGGATCATTGCATCAACTCCAGGAAAATTATGTGCAAGCGGACGCCAGTAGGCAGGGGGAGTTGACTTGATGAAGACCTTAGGAGTGGTGCAGGCAACAATTCGAGGAAGCGAGATCGAACTGGGAAGAGAGGGGATTGTGCTATTCCAAATAATCTCGAAAGTCTTCTTTTCGCCATGAACCATATAATTGTGAACCAGATTCTCGAAGATCCATCCAGCTGCAGAGCGCGTAGCTGGATATTCAGACATGGCAGCATAGAAGCGAAGCTTGATTTGCTCATTTTCCTTGTGTATTACCTTGGCCAATAAAGCAACAAGATAGCCAGTGGGAATATCCACTTCAGTTATGTTGCGTTTATATGCATCCGTTCCTGGGATCTTCGCAGGTCGGACAAAAAGGAGGTATGACATTCCAGAGAACAGTGTGTTGTCAAGGGATACCATGTTAATTAATGCTTCCAGTGTGTGCTGGCCTGCAAGCTTTGCCGCATTCGAGGTACGTAGTTCAAGTTCTTCTAAATAGAAGGGCATTTCACAGAGATCTTCAAGTAGACGCGGGATGCGGCCCCACTGAAGGGCCATGGCTTGAACCAACTCTTCATCGTGCCCTGAAAGACAGCTTAAGAGCAATTTTAGTGATTCGACTCATTCAAGAACAACTGAATAATAAGACGTACGCCCAATGCTTAATATCATTCCAAGATGGAATGTCCATGATATACAACCTGATGCGATCCTGCTTCGTCCATTCCTTCCACCGACATACTGCTGGAGAAGTTGCTTGAAATATGCGGGGAGCATTTAAAGATTGTCTGAGTCTGAAAGCAAATGTAGGAGTCATGGCCTATGCATCAAAGTTAGTGAATGCCTAGAGAGCTTTACTATCTTTACCTGTTCCGTAGAGTCAACGATCGCCCAGAGAGAACTGTCGTACTCCTGTATGTCGAGGCAAGAACTGGTATGGAATGTGACCCCATCTTCATTCAGGATAACATAGCTATCACCACGATCATGAAAGTAAACCTGAACAGCCACCGGCTGTTTCTCGCGCAGTCGTTCGACAATGGTGTACAGAAGAAATAATGATTTTCCTGTTTCCACTGATTAGTGAAACTATGGCGTGATGCGTGATTGACAGACCTATCCCTGGATGGCCAATGACACAAGCGCCCCGAGCATACAGTGTATCACCACTCCTGAAGGTTGACATTGCCCTTTTATATTCATCGAACACGATTATACTTGTCAATCCGTGAACGGAAGGGACAAGGAACGTGGCTGCTGCAAGGTGCTCGCCAATATCGAGGTAGTCAAAGGTCTGGTCAGACTGGGAAGACAGTTCCATCTGCTTCTTGAAGATGGTTTGATTTCCCCAAAGGTTTTTTCTGAAACATTCGAGATTAGAATGAACCCTTGCAAAGGGTAAATTAGATTGTCCGGGTTGCGAATCCATGTTGTCGTCTGTAGTAGCGGGTCGATCGTGAAACCGTGCAGAGGAGCAAAAAGGGGTTAGCTTATAAATCTTACTAGTGACGTGAGGCGCGAACCAACCCAACCATTAAAATCCACGGTTAGGATTTCAACATTAGTTTCTCTGGCATCCAAGGTAATCGAACGCATGCATGCACAGTATTGCAAACGTAAACCAATTTACAATGTACTACATACCGTCACTCACTTGAACGAAGACACAGCAGCATTCCTCTTTTGTTCCTTCATCTTCTCAATCCGCTACAGTTCGATTCGATGTCAAAATCACATTTCCAAAGCACATACACACAAGAAAAAAAAAACGCACCAGACGTTGTTCCACTTTCAGTCTCGCCATCTCGCTCGGCTTTTCCTTCTTGATCATCGTCCCCAACGCGATGGTCAACTTGGCGCCGCTCGATTCCGAGTCTGCTGTAGTAGGCGAAGGAGGATGCGGCGGCGACGACACGGGGGTAGGCCGAGAGCTAGAGGCGGGCGAAATGGGAATGATCATGCTCGCCTTTCCAGCCATGGTACTCGATCTTCGCGTTTGTGCGTGCCCGCCCTGCGTGTGGGACTGAGGTGGCGGGAGGCGGTTGAGGCGAGCCCCATAAAGCCGACGTTGCTGGGGCAGATGGTGGGCTCGTCGTCGTGACCATGGCACCCCATTCATCGTCAACTACTGATAGCAGTAGTCAATCCAATCTCCAATATGTGCATGATACGAGGAACAGATGCACCTCTTGGGGAACTCGGGCGCGAACTAGCAAACCCCAGGTCGTTAACCGCGTTCAACTTGGACGCTCTTGCAGTAGCAGGCGCCACGTCTTCGATGCTAAAACATTCGCTGGTTGCAGTGAACGCCATCAATCCCGCCACCCGTGCGTGCATGAAAGTATCCTTGATCACATTGGAAAATGCAGGCACAAGGACCTTTTGTTTGGTGTCATAACCCAGCGCAGGTCCTAGCCTCCCTATGGGTATACACGCATTCGTTCTTATGGATGCCTCTGGATCGCTCTGAAGACGTGCGAGATGCCGAAGAAGTTCATTGTTGAATCCACCACGGCTTTCTTGTCGAGCTTCTCCGCGTATGCGGTGAGGTTGTCCAATAGTGCCATTCGCGTGCCTCGATCTGTATTTGCAAAAAGCCCGACGACGAGATTCGTATACTCGTCCGATAACACGTTCTTGCCAAACTGAAGCACTAATGGAACGATGGCCGCGGCGGAAGCACCTCCGTATTCGAGTGCGGTCACGAGCGAAGGAAGGATGCGGAAAGAGGCAAACTCGGCAGGGAAAGAAGAAGCCGATTCTTTCAGCGTCTTGCGCGCACAATGTGATATAATCAGATCTTTCTTGGCACCACCATCATGTCATCGCCACTCACAGGAGAAGGACAGTTTTGTCCGATTCGCTGCCCAGGCTAAAGTTGTCGAGACCCGCGCACACCTTTACTAACCGGTTATCCGAAAAGAATCCCGAACCCTCGCCCGCACTCTCTGCCATGCCGGTATCCAAAAACGTTTTTGGCGTCATTCGACCTTTGGGATTCGGGTTGAGGAGTTTCTTGAAGGACGAAAATACAGAAAGAGGGATGGCGCCTCGAGACGAAGGTTGCGGAGGCGGATGAGGAGGTTCTGCAGTTTCTGGTGGGGGATGGGTGGAGTTAAACATGGAATGCAAAAGTAGACCAAGAGCATAGCTATCTGCAGCAGACACTGGGCCGCTTAACGCATGAACAGCACGAATCGTCGGCTGCATGAGAGAATTCACTCCTTCAACACGGACCAACCGTTCTTCTTGACCTCGGGTGGCGAAAAGCCCATCGATCCCGGCAACAATCCGCCCATTTCACCAGATCAGATTCCATCCCTTATAGATGAATTGTAGCGGCTTACATGGAGAACCAGACAGATTGTCGTCCTTGGGATTGCTCAGGACCTCGAAACTGCCCAACTTCCACACCCCCGAGGGAGATATAAATATCGCAATTTACCCAAGACCACCATGCGTCGATGCCGCAGAATCATTGATGAACGCAAGCGCGACGTAGTGTGTCTTGTGTTTTCCAACGCGGAAATACGATGCAGGAACGCGGAGATGGCAACTCACAGTGCAACCCCCAGAGTAGCCAGTCCTATCGCTCCTGTTGGCTCTTCGACGCCTATGCCTGCGGTGCGGTCGATAATGTGCGCACGCGCTCCGTCATGATGAGGATGGCGCTGTTGGACTCGACGATGTCCATGAACTTGAGTATGTTGGAGTGTCGGATGGTGTGCAGCTTGCACAGGGCATTCTTTGTGAGCGAGATGTACAAAGTCGTATTCAAAGGGGCTGCCGAGACGCGTCGTCCAAATCCGCTCTTCATTCTATGCGTCGCCGCTGATCCCCCCCAGACCACTTTACCTCATCGGCAGTACCACCTTTTATGTTCGACTTGTTAGGGGATGCAGGCAAGAGCTTCCGGAGGCAAACCCACAAATCCAAGGTGATGGTGTGCAGAGGCACGTCGTTCGCCCCCCCTAGCATTATAACCATGAATTCTAGTTCTACAACCATCTGAGCAGTCGCCCTCAGCCTTCCCCCTTGGCGCTGGCCCAAATGATCCCATAGAGAGCCCATTACCCCCGCCTACAGACAGGCACAGCAACTTCCCCTTCCGCCATACATCCCACCCATCGCCCTATCTGATCCCCTCCAACCTGATCCAGCCTCCACTGCCCCCAGGAACAGGCCTGCTACACCTCACCGCAACCGAGTTCTACAACCAGGCGCTCGCGTCCGCCCCGCCTGGCACCGACCCATCTGGCTACTATCTCACTCCTGGCGGCGTGCCCCGTTTACCCTCCATTTTCCAGGTGGAGAAGAAGCAGGTAACGACCTCTGCGACCCAGGCTGCGAGCGCGAGTTGGCGGAGGAACAAAGCACATTTTATTTGTCCTGTGCCGGGATGTGGGAGTACGTTTACGTGTCGCTTCAATCTGCAAGGTGTGTTTGCGTGTTACGTATACATCTTTTTTTTTTTTTTTTTACTAGGCTATCTACGATCGCATACGGAGGAGCGCCTGTACGTGTGCGAGTATCCGGACTGTAAGAAGGGGTTTGCGAGGCAGCATGATTGCAAGTGAATCGCTACTTTGATCCGGGTATCGAGTTCCGTCGGGTTGATCTGCGGGCGATGATGCGCCTTTCTGCAGACGACACCAAGCACTGCATGCGACACGGGCCCAATCGAACATTTGTCAAGGGTGTCACAAGACCTTCAGTCGTCTCAATGCGCTCAATGTAAGTGATGTACTTCTGGTGTGGCACTCCTTTGTTTGGATTTTATGAATCTGTTATGTTACAGCGACATTGTGAGTGGGGACCAATGATATGGACACGCGTCCTATGAAATCATGGCTGACATCCCATGTTTGCAGTGCGATCGGAAGGTGGCGCTGAGTACAGGCAGGCCGTGGAGGCATGCAACAAACACAGGCCCGAGCCCAAGCCCAGGCACAAGTGCAAGCACCATTGCAGGTGGCTCAGGTGCCGGCCCAATCACATGTGCCCCTAATCCCTCATTAACACCCCCGAGTAAACCTGGTCCGAGCGGCACCAAGGTAATACAGACACCGCCACTAAGTTAGGCGTGTACCCCTCCATTTCTCGCTCTTGCCCTCTTCTCTCTCTCGTCATTGGGACAACCACACGACTTGATCATGTGCCCACGGTCGGACGGGATGCTTTAGACTCCTTGTCTTTCTCTCTTTTTTTTTTTTTCTTCTTTGTTCATGCATGCTGATTTTTTCCTTCTTCTTTCTTTCTTTCTTTCTTTCTTTCTTGTCTTTTGCTTGCCCCTTGTACAACCCATTGATTCTGTAAGAAATTTTGTTTCTTTGTGGAAACTTGGCTATATTTGTTTCAAAATGTGTTCTTTGTTTTTCTTTCTCTTTTTTTTTTTCCTTTTTTTTTTGGAACAGGGAAAGAAATTCTTATGGGTCAAACATAGATTAATGCTGTATCATAATTTTGTACCAATGCCACATTGCCTATATGATGAGGTGTATTTCCTTCAGGAATATGCTGACTTTGCTGAATACTGGAACATGCACCAGGGTCCAGCTGCAGGAAAGGCCAAGTCAATGAATGGTGGCAGGAGATGGAGGTCAATTGGGATGTGTTTGAGGCCACCACAACAAGCATCAAGCCAGTCTTGAATTACCAGTTCCAGATGAACAATCTAAAAACTAATACAAAAAGACTTACCATTGTAACTATGATGAATAGGTTAGTAATAAGCTAAAGACACATAAATATGTATGTATTATAACAAACTCACCAAAACCATTAGGATTATCTATGGTTACACAAGAGAAAAAATTAGTGAAACTAAGTCACACTGAGTCACACAGATAATCAGGACAAACCTAATAGTGAGTAGTGAGTAGTGAGTGGTGAGTGGTTGAGAAAAGTGATAATAGTGGTTGAGAAAAGAAAAAGTGTGGGAATTAAAATTAAAGAGTGCTGGGTTTAAATATCTGGTGGCTGCTGACTTTCAATTTTACCATTTGTAAGCATGTCTGCTTTTTTCAACTTCAAGGGTGGGAATTTTATGTCAGCAACACAACACAAATTTTGCTAAGTGTTATGATCAGCCCCTTTTTCTCTTCATTCTCATTTCTCTTTTGTCTTGTATTACTTAAAGATATGCACAGCCCTTCGATTAGTCACTACTATGGCTGTGCATTTTCCCTTATCTCCCACTGCTGACCCAGACATTCCATGATGTTCCATGTAGTTCTATCACACACAGCTTTCTGACTTATTTTATGCTGCACATGACTTACTTCTCTTATCTTCAGTTACTCCTTTTGGATTTCTCTCTTGTCGAGCCATAGTACTGCTTGGTCTTTGCATGGGACTCCTACATATAAATAGGGCATAGCACAATCAATGTATCCTTAGCTTGAGCCTACTCGAGATAGCAATCTATTGTGTCTTTGACCCTCTCACTCCTCCTCGCTCTCCCTACAAACCACTTGGCCTTGCAGTGTCTTCACTCGAGGACACTCAGTCTTCATCTTTGACATTGCTACATACTTGCCTAGGTAAAGTAGTGACTAGTCTCTATGCATTGCACTCAGGACCTATGCCCCTCACCCTCATCTCACAGCTTTAGGTTGCACATTGAGTCTACAACTGATGCTACCCATGCCTGTCATAACAAAAGGCTCAAGCTCTTTGAATGTAACTACCCTTGTTGTAGCTTATAGCCATTTTAGGCCCTCCGTCACCCTTAAAGTGGCACCCCCACCCACCTTCACTGCCCATCGTGACCTCCTCCTCATGGAGATCTACTATGCCCCCTAGCCCCAGCTTGGAAAGCACAGCATCCCCCTCATCCCTCAGCCCTCCTATGCCCTCAATGACTTCTAAGCCCACCAAACTCTGCCTCACCCAACCCAAAGCCTTTTTAGACAAGCAACATGATGCCATGCCCTGGCTTCACTCTGTACAATGGTACCTCACCATCAACATCGATGTCTACTCCATAGACAAAAAGAAAATCGGGTTCACCTTGTCCTTCATGAATGATGGAAGCGCCCTCACCTGGGCAGATACCTTTATGGAAGAGAGTATGCAAGGAACCAACATGACCCTAGAGTCTTGAGATGAGTTTATCAAGAAGTTCAAGGCTCACTTCAAGAGCCCAAACACCACCGCCAATGCCTTGACCTGGTTGGCCACCTATTGTGTCAACAAATGATGCAATAGAACCTTTCAACCATTCCTCAGCCAATACATCTCCAAGTTCTGCAACCAGGTCAGCCTTGCAGGGCTTAATGAGGCAGCTACCATCTGCCATTACTTCTCCACAGGCATCCCCCCTTCGCTTTCTGAGAAAGTGTACCTCATGGACACCATCTCCTCCACTATAGATGATTAGATCAAGAATGTCTCTCGTCTCGATGACCAGCACAAACATGCTGAGCTTGTCACCCACCAGCACAAGCACACCTTGACTCCCACCTTCATCCCTCATCCCACCCAGACTGTTCATGACAAAGACCCCAATGCTATGGATGTCGACACCATTTGCATCCCAAAACTCACCCCTGAGGAGTGTGAGTGCTGCTTCAAACAAGGTCTCTGACTTCACTGCAGAAAACCTAGTCACTTTTCAAACAAGTGCCCGACCTTCAAGGACCTTCCCCCATGCCCCAAAGCTGACCAAAAGGTTGCTAAAGCAGAAAAAGAAATACCTGGCCTGATGGATGATGATGATGATGATGAGATCCACATAGAAGCCATGGGGGTTAAGGATTTTTTAAAAGAGAGGACTTCTTCGATGCAAGTACCTCCCCAACATTTCATTTCTTGTGCACCTGTACTAGTATCGACATCCAATAGAGCTACACATATCCCCATTCAGCTCATGGTACCCTCGCACACTATGAAAGTTGTCGACTTCCCTGCTCTCATTGACTCTAGAGCAGAGATCTCTTGCCTTGATTGGGCCTTTGCCCAAAAACACAGACTCCCCCACACTTGCCTTGACCAACCAATCCACATTCGTAATGTAGATCAATCTGCAAATTCCAATGGAGATATCTTATTCTCCACTGAACTCTATGTCTCCATTGGAGAGGGGGTTACCCAAAAAGTCCACTTTCATCTCATGAACTACAGCAAGGAAAATTTCATCCTTGGCCTCCCCTGGCTTCACTTGGCTAATCCCACTATTGATTGGGAGAAGCAAATCATCACAGTCCCCAAGGTCCTAGATCAATCTGCAAATCTATACTATACCTATGTTGCTAATCAAAAGTGACATGACTCCCACTACCATGCCCCACCTCTCCAGGGTTTTGGGGAAACTTCGATCTGGTGTGTCAACACAACACCCGAAACCCACAGGCACCTACATACATACCTAGATATCCAATCTGAGAAACAATGGCAACACCAGACCCTCAGCCATTACTCTATCAACCATGTCACCTGAGGAGGACCCTACATCCTGCCTTCAGCCACCATAGCCCATTATTCCGAAGCCACTAAACTTGCAGAAAAGGCAGGAACCCAGACCCAGGATATTACTCTGCCCCAGGAATACTCTGACTTCACCAAAGTCTTCGAAGAAAAGGACTGTGAGTCCCTTCCCCCATCTCGACTCTATGATCATGAAATAAACCTTGATGAGTCCTTTGTCCCTGTTACGATCAGCCCCTTTTTCTCTTTCTTCACTCTTGTTTCTTTTAAATGTGCTCAGTCTTTCAATTAGTCAATGTTATAGCTGTGCATTTTCCTTATCTTTTATCTGTGACTCACATGTTCCATAATGTTCTATGTAGTTCTATCACACACAGCCTTCTGACTCATTTCACGTGGTGCATGACTCATCTTCTCTTATCTCTAGTTACTTCTTTTGGTTTTCTCTCTTATTAAGCTATAGCACTGCTTGGTCTGTGTGCTATTGTAACCACAATGGCATTAACCTAACTGAAGTGCTCTATGCACCTAAGGCAACCTTATTCTAGGGTTATAGATATGGATCCAGCCCCTTTCTCTTATCAGGTGCTCTCTTCATCTTATCTCTTCATCTTAGTGCCCTGATCTTTGTTTATACCTATTGACACTTTTATAGATGCTCACTGCTCACCTATTCTATATCGGGTTGTATCTTGATAGATCTCGGATCTCGATCCAGATCTCAGGGCCAGGTAAGGCTATGCCTTCTCTTTCATTCTTTCCACCACCATGGCATGTCTACCACATGTCCTTATCTCTGTGGCACTACCCTGGACCCTTCTTATCTCTACCTTCCTATTTAAGTAGTGCCCTCTGCCCTCACCGGCCCTAAGCTGGTCCGTGTGCATGGTATGCTAATATATATAGGGCCTGTGGTCAACTGGGATTCCCCAGCTTGATTCTAGTCATCCTTCTTCAGTTGCACCTCTTGTGGCCTAGCCCTAAGTGTATATCATCATCCAGTGTCCTCTGCTTAGCAAGGCATTAGATTAGGTCCCTATTGCTCATCTCTCTCTTTATATGAGTCACCCCTCATTCTTGCCATCACCGCTGGTATAGCTGTGTACAAGTAGTCGGCTTTCTACCACCTCCCTGAAGATTTCCGGGTTACAATAACCAAACCGCAGTACAGACTAGCTCGAGTGTTCCTTTGCACTAATGCTCACTCTCCAAAGTCTTCTCTCCTTGAAGTTAGGTTTAGTGCATTGCTAGTTTGCAACATGCACAGGACTTTTATATATAAATAGGGCATAGCACAAGTAGTGTATCCTTAGCTTAAGCCCACTCAAGATAGCAATCTATTCCCTCTCACTCCCCTCTGCTCTCCCTTCGAACCACTTGGCCTCACAGTGTCTTCACTCGAGGATACTCTACCTTCATCTTCAAACATTGCTACATACTCACCAAGGTGGAGTAGTGACTAGTCTCTGTGCATTGCGCTCAGGACCTACATACCTCATCTTCACCTCGCAGCTTTAGGTTGCACATTGAGTCTATGGCTGACACTACCCATACCTGTTGTAACAGTCCCAAAGATTGGGAAAATCTACCCCTTGTCCCCAGAAGAACAAAAGGCAACCAAAGCCTTCCTGGATGAAAACCTCCATTCTGGGAAAATCTATCCCTTTAAGTCTCCACAGGCCTCCCCTTTCTTTTTCATTAAAAAGAAGGATGGCAAAATTCATCCATGCCAAGATTACTGGTACCTAAACTAACATACCATTTGTGATGCCTACCACTTGTCTCTGATCTTGTTGATAAGCTCAAGAGAGCAAAAGTCTTCATCAAGTTCGATGTTTGCTGGGGGTATAACAACATATGCATCAAGGATGGCCATCAGTGGAAAGGTGCCTTCATCACCCATAAGGGCCTTTTCAAACCCATGGTCATGTTCTTCGGCATGAACAACTCCCCCTCCATCTCCATTCAGAGACATGATCACCGAAGGATGGCTTGTCATCTATATGGACAACCTCCTCATCTTCTCTCCAGACAATAAATCCCATACAGAGCACACCTGCCACATTCTTCAATGGATGATAGAGCTTGACTTCCATCTACACCTCAGTAAATGCAAGTTCGCCACCCCTAAGGTGGAATACCTTGGTATGATTGTTAAACAGGGCAAACTTGCTATGGACCCTGTCAAGCTTGATTGCATCACTTCCTGGCCCATCTCCAAGAAATTCAAGAATGTATGCTCTTTTCTTGGATTCACCAACTTCTACTGGCACTTCATCCTCTCCTACTCCAACATCACCCAAACCCTCATAGACCTCACCAAGAAAACTGCTGTGTGGCTCTGGACACCCCAGTGCTAAACCTCCTTTGATGAGCTTAAGAAGCTCTTCCTCTTGTGACCCATCCTTCATCTCCCAGACCTCTCTAGACCCTTTGCAGTAGCCACCAACACATCATGCAATGCTACTGGTGCTATTCTCCTTCAGACTGATTCAAATGGGGATTGGCACTCCTGCTCCTACCTCTCACAGTCATTATCTCTGGAAGAACAAAATTATGACATCTTTGACCAAGAACTTCTGGCCATCATCTGCGCTCTCAAATCCTGGCACCACTACCTCTGAGGTTCACAGTTTTCCATGCAGGTCTTCACTGACCACAAAAACCTGACATACTTCCATCAACCTCAGAATCTAAACCGCCAATAGGCACATTGGCTCCTTGACCTCATAGACTTTGATCTCAAAATGACCCACATCCCCAGCTCTCTACTCTCTGGCTCCGATGCCCTCTCCTGCTGCTCAGACTGCCTCTCCTCTGAATCTGATAATCAGGTAGTCACCCTTCTCCCGGAAACCCTCTTCGTCCATGTCATAGACTCTGTCCTGGCCACTGCCATCCAGAAACATTCTGCACACAATGAGTTCATCACCTGCCTCCATGCAGACCTTGAGGGACCCGTCACCACCCCCAACCTCCAAAACCACCTCTCAGACTGGCAATTCAAAGAAAACCTCCTCTGCTACTATGACCATGTTTATCTCCCTGAATCTGACTGCCTTGCTGTCATTGCATGCACTCATGACCACTCCTCAGCCAGCCACCCCAGGTATCTGAAGACATGCCAACTTATCACGCATAATTTTTGGTGGCCCAGTCTCACTGCACATGTCTACCATTACATCGAGGATTGTGCCATTTGTCAACAGAATAAGGCAAACACCCACCCCACTATTCCTCTGCTCTCTCCGATTAATTTCCTTGCCTCTCATTCATTCCAGCAGGTCTCCTGTGATCTTATTACTGACCTACCCTTGTCTAACAGTTTTGACAGCCTGTTGGTTGTGGTCGACCATGGGCTTACTAAGGAGGTAATTCTTTGCCCTACTAAAAAATACATCACTGCAGAGGGTATCGCAACCCTCTTTTTTCACAAAGTCAATCATCAATGGGGCCTCTACAACAAAATCATCTCTGACCGTGGTCCACAATTCACCTCAATGTTCGCTAGGGAACTTGGCAAACTCCTGAAATATGACCTCTCTCTGTCTACCATGTACCACCCCCAGACTGATGGTGAAACCAAACGTGACGTGTCAACCAAGAAGTTGAAACATACCTTTGGATCTTCTATGGCAACAACCTGACCGTATGGGCTGATCACATTACCCATGCGGAATTCACACACAACCACCATCTCCACTCTATCACAGAGAAATCACCATTTTACCTCATGTATGGCTTTAAACCTCATGCCCTTCCCACTGTCCTGGCAGAAACACTGCTCCCAGCCCTGGAAGAATGCCTCAAGGCCCTATCTGCAGCCAGTGATGAGGCACTCACTGCCCACAAGCTTGCATGCCAGGTGATGGCATCCCAAACATGCTGCTCATTCACCCCTTTTACCAAGGGAGACAAGGTGTGGTTAGAGGCAAAGAACCTTAATCACTGCATCATGAACCCCAAATTCACACCCAAAAGGAAAGGACCCTTCACTATCACAGATGTCCTATCCCCCTTGACATATAGACTCTGGCTTCCAATGACATGGAAGCTTCACCCTGTGTTCCATGTCTTCCTTTTATTGCCCTATTGCAAAAACAGCATCCATGGTCTGAATTTCCCAGCTCCACCCCTGGAGCTAATAGAAGGCAAAGAGGAATATGAAATTGAGAAGGTGTTGCACCACAGAGGAACAATCTGCTCCTGCATGTTTCTGATCTGATAGAAGGGGTATACAGCTGAGGAAGACTCCTGGGTTCCAGAATGGGACCTAAAAAATGCAAAGTCCACCCTCCAGAAGTATAAGAACCTCCACCCGAAGGCCTTCCCCCCCTCAAAGCAATAGCTTTCTCACCTCACAATGCTCAACACCTGCTTCACCCCTTCTCCTCTTCACTCTTCATTTACTATGTCCAATGTCTCTGCCTCATCTATCTCATCCCACATCTTTGTCCATTTTAGTACCTCCTATAGAGGACTATCTTGCTTCACTGCCACATACCCCTCCTCTGTTGATGGCCAACATAAGGTTAAACTGCATGGCCTGTCCCCTCTCTTGTCTCCTCTTGTCTCCCCCAGCACTTCGTCCTGGCCAGAGCCTTCGCCAGTGGTCCCCATCCTCACAACCCATGCTACCCTGCCACAGCAGAGAACGGTAGTGTAAAGTCCTTGTCTCTGGTCATTGCTTGGATCCTTCTTGCTGCACCTATACCCCTTTGTCCCCATGTCTTGTCCCCACTGCTCCTGCACATGAGTCTCCCTAACTGTGCTTCCATTCTCTCGCTGCCCTCCCCTGCCACTGATCAATCATCTTCACATCACCATATCTTATGATCCGCTGTACCGGATTATTCGACTTCTATACCAGCAGAATCCCCTCGTTGAGCTCTTTCCATCACTCCAACCATCTCCCCGATCACCTCATCCCTTCACAAGTTATTGATGATTCTTTGACTTGTTTTGTTCTCACCTCAGGCTTTCAAGTTTTGGTTGATGACTCATTAGGGTTTCATTGGGAACTCAACTCCTACTAAGGGGGTAATGTTACAATTGGTCTATGTGGCCTCTATTCTTTTTCCTTTGTCTTAGATACAGCGCCTTCCGATTGCACCTCCAAATGTCTCACCAGCTGTCCTTGCTGGTTCATCCATGCATCACTGGTCATCCTACTGGCATATACCCATCACCATTCCCTTGGACCTGTGGTCTCTGATACTGCATATCACCCTGGTTCACTGTTGTTCCTTTGCCAACCTTCCCTGTTGGCTTATGCCATTTCCTTCTCTCTTGGACTCTTTCCTTTGGCACCATGTGCCCCCTTTGCTTCTTTGTTTCACTTCATTGCTTCTAACACCTCATGTCACTTATCCTTATCTCAGATATTTCACCTGAGCTTCTCTTCTACTGCTACCACAATCCTTGTGCCACAGCACATTCTCTTCTAATCTTCTTTGCTGTGCATTTGCTCAATCTGTAGTCTTCTTCTTACTCATTTATACTACAGATTACTCATAGATGCTTATCCTCTTTCCCTTTATGTCTTCCTTTGACACTCAGTCTTTGTCTTTGATGTCACTACATACTTGCCTAGGTGGAGTAGTGACTAGTCTCTGTGCATTGCGCTCAGGACCTACATCCCTTGCCCTCGTCTCACAGCTTTAGGTTGCACATCAAGTCTATGACTGATGCTACCTGTGCCTGTTGTAACAATACCTTCATGCACTTTATGCCCTTAAGAAAAGCATATATGAGCTATATCAAGCTCAGTGGAAATAAGTGCCTTTTAACTGTGGCTGTCACCATCTTTGTGAAAGGAAAAGGGAATAGTGATGGCAAAATTCTTGCACCTTTTATTACTGGTTACTTATACCACAACATGTACACCTTAAAGGCTACTCCAGCTCCTATGCACATCCATGGGACTATTAACTTCAAGACCATCCATTGATGTCTTGGTCATCCCTCCAAAGAGGTTATTAAATAAACCAAGACACACATTTCAGGTCTACTAGATTTTGTTATTAAAGATTCTGATTCTTTAATCTGCTCTGATTGTGCCAAAGGCAAAACACCTCAACAATCCTTTCCTCCTACCTCTGTGTGTGCTAAGTGTGCCTTTGAGTTTATCTATATGGATATAAAGTTATTTCCCACTGAAACATACCATCACCATTGGTACTTGATCATCTTTCTCAATGACTATATTTCTATGGCTTAGACCACATCAGCAAAATCAGGAGTAACTTGACAGTGCTGGACAGTGCTGGACAGTATCATAGTGAGGGTCTATCTTGACAGAGCTTTCATAGTACTACTCTCATAGTGTCTCATAGTGTTTCTAGTATTTTATAGTTTTCATAGTGTTTCATAGTTTCTCATAGTATTTGTGAATTTCATAGTGTTTCATAGTGTCTATAGTGTCTCACAGTATCTCATAGTATCTCACAGAATCTCATAGTATCTCATAGTATCCCTAGCATATTATAGTTCTATTTGAATTTAACAAATTTTAATTTTAGATAAGATCAAATCTTAATATCAATTACATAAAGATAAGATAAGATATATTATTGACTATACTATTACATAATCATCTATATTAATGTAAGAATATATAAATATAATCTAAAACACAAACAAACAAATTACATAATCAGTTGTAGATTACATAATAATATATCCACACTTACCATATATGGACATGGTCAAACATAAACAAGCATAATCAGTTAAGTAA
>JBBPUL010000240.1:0-27709 GCA_038094675.1 Spongispora temasekensis | reverse complement strand
ATCTCCTGTGATCTCATCACAGATCTCCCTATTTCTGATGGTTTTGACAGCATTCTGGTCATGGTCAACCATGGGCTTACTAAGGGGGTAATTTTATGCCCTACTAAAAATATGTGACTGCTAAGAGAATCACCACCCTCTTCTTTCAGAAGATCTACCACCAATAGGGCCTCTACAGCAAAATCATCTCTAACTGTAGACCATAATTTGCCTCCACCTTAGTGAAAGAGCTTGCACATATCCTGAAATATAACATCTCTCTTTCCACTGCCTACCACCTCCAATCTAATGGCAAAACTGAATGCATAAACCAGAAGATCAAAATGTACCTTCAGATCTTTTGTGGTAATACCTCCACCACATAGTCTGAACACATCATTCATGCCAAATTCATGCACAACCACTACCTCCACTCCATCACCAGCAAATCCCCATTCTTCCTCAGGTATGGCTTTGAATCCCATGCCCTTCCCACTATTATCATAGATATGCCACTTTCAGCCCTTGAAGAATGCTTCAAGGCCCTATCTACAGCAAGGGATGAAGCTCTTGCTTCTCACAAGCTCACACACCAAGTTATGGCTTCCTGCACATGCCATTCTTTTACTCTATTTATCAAAGGTGATATTGTCTGGCTTGAAGCCAAAAACTTAAATTGCCATATCTCTGCCTCCAAATTTACATCAAAAAGAGAAGGACCCTTTATTATCACTGACATGCTATCTTCCTTGACATACAAACTCTGTCTTCCAGTGACATGGAAAATTCACCCCATATTCCATTCTTTCATTTTATTGCCCTATTGCAAAGACAGCATGCATGGCCTCAACTTCCCAGCTCTACTCCTGAAGCTTAATACATAGAAGATGAGAAAGAATATGAAGTTAAGATGCTTCTATGTCACAGAGGCATGAACCATTTCCACATGTTCCTGATTTAATAAAAGAGTTACTCCACTGAAGAAGACTCTTGGGTAGCTGAGCAGAACTTAAAACATGCAAAGTCTGCCCTGAATGAATATAAAGACCTTCACCCCAAGACCTATCCTCCCTCAAAGTGTTGATTCTCTACTGCTACCAAACATTCTTGCCACCACTCTTCTGCCCTCCATCTTTCTTATACTATGTCTCATCCCAACCAGCCCTCTCTCAACTCCCTCCTTGTCCTCATCATTGTCTCTCTCTCCACCTCCAGCAGAGGGTAATCTTATTGCATAATCAAGCCTCTGCCATTTACCATTAGTCAACTCTGTTAGTTCTCAAGATAATCTTCTGGTGGCAAGAGATGGTACACCTCTTAGCCCTGGCTCTACATATACCATCCTCATCCTTGAACTACTAGCCATCACCCTAACTCCTGTCATCTTAGTAGATCTCTTAATTTACTCTCATGTCTTGTGTTCATCTGACCTCACAGAAGATGAATGAAATGAGCTTTATGAGATGCTTACTGACCCTCACATCTTCCATGAAATATCTGCCTTCACTGACTCCACCTCTGTTATCTTTCTCTTCTATATATTATTCCTCTCTAATTAGAGTAACTCCCACTTTATTTTGGACCCCTTCTTAACTCCTTTGACCAGCAAATTGCCAGAGCTAGAGCTTAGCTCCACAACATTCACATCAGAGCCTTCAGGTTCTTCTACAACATCATCTACCAACTGAAGCTTCAAGAATTTTTATAGGAGATTGATAGATACCTTAGGGAAACATCTATGTCAACTGCCCTAGTTACCATTACTCTCACTGCCACCATCCCCATCTCCCCTGACCACTATTCTCCCATCATTTCTAAGATTATCTACACCTCCATCCCAGCCAAGGGAATGATGCTGAGTATGTTCTCTTCTCCTCTCAACTCTATTTCCACCCTTGTTCTTGATGCCTTACAAGTCTGGTTCAAATGGATCTAAGAGGCCACCACACAATGACACATCCTTTAAGGGTGTTAAAAAGTTGTGTGCCGCTGGGAGGAGCACAACTGGCGGGTAAGGTGTGATGACATGGGCGGCAGATGTTATTTGTGATAGTGGATGAAGAGAAGTATGGTACAGCACACCACGAGATAATCTATGTATTATGTAAGTGAGTACAGTACAGAGGAGCGAATGATTCTCTCAACACACCCCCTGAATCATGAGCAAGTCCAAGTGAATAAAAGAAAGAATTATAGAATCAGAATAATAAAAGAAAAGAAGAATACACCTCCTGAATGTCCAAAAATCACCAAGAAAAGTCAAGGTCTTCATCAACGAGATTAGCATGTCCCTTGTCTGGACAGTCCTTAGCATAGTGACCCTTCTTGTCACACTTGAAGCAAGTGATGTTTGCCCGAGAACAAGCAGCAAAAGCAGCGTCGGAGCCCACAGGTTCACCAGCAAGAATGGATGCCTTGTAATCATCGAGTTGCTTGTGACTGAGGTGACACTCTTCCTCATTGAGCAGATGAGAGATGGCGAGGTCGAGGGTGAGCTCATCAGGTTTGACAGCATCAAGGGCAACGACAACAGAGTCATACTCAGAGGGGAGACTGGAAGTGAGGACGACGATGGTGAGAAGGTATGGTAACTGGATTCTGATGTCTTTCACGAGATGTGCTTGAGCCTTGACATCACCAATCCACGACGCGATGGACTGGTTGGGGCATTTTTCCATATGGAAGAACTTGCGCATAGCTGCAAGCTGAGTAGAAAGCCCGCGCGCATGATGAACACTAGCAAGTGTGTCCCAGATGATTTTGGGGTTGTCTCCATGGACATGGATGATTTGGCTGTCATCTACATATAATGCGATCTCAGCAGTGGCTTTGAGTTGTCATAGGGTGAATGCTTCGATTTCCGTAGTAGGTGCTGTGCTCAGAGGTGCAGTCGCCTTGCCTGACATAATGCTCCAGAGGTCGGCGCAGATGAGTAATGCATGCATACGCACATGCCAGGTAAGGTAGTTCATTTCACTGAGGTGTGGCATGGTGGTAACATTGAGAACAGACATCATGGTGTAAGAATGGGAGTGAATGAGCATTGAAAATGGGGGGAAGCAAAAAAGTTGGGTATATGCGAGTTGAAATTGGAAAAGGTGGATGTATGTGGGGTTTGGAGCACCTACTCCGAGGTCAAGAAAGTATCCTGTGCCTGTGATACAGCCCATCGATCAGCAGTATGCTCGCACAGCCCTTCATGTGATGGATCCAGATGCAGTGGCTGTGACATGGCCCATCGGTCATCAGCACACTCGCACAGCCCGTCATGCAGTTACCAAATTTTGTACTCCAGTAATGCAGGGTAGGTCCACTATGTTGAAAAATCATGTCCTGCCAGGAGAAGTGCAACTAGTGGGTAAGGCGTGACGATGCAGGCGGCAGATGTTATTTGTGATAGTGGACGAAGAGAAGTACGGTACAGCGTGCCACGAGATAATCTACATATTATGTAAGTGAGTACAGTATAGAGGAGCGAATGATTTTCTCAACAAAATTGTGGGCAATGAGTTGGCAGATTTTTAGGTATCCAGGGTGGCCTGCCATGGGGTGGTCATGTGTGCATTTGATGATGTCAAGGCAATTACTGTAGGTTCAGGGATGTAGACACGATCCTTGTAACAGAGCAGTTCTTCTTTAAACTGCCAGTCAGACAGGCAGTTTTGGAGGTTTGGGGCAGTGGTAGGACCTTCTAGGTCAGTGCAGAGACAGGTGATGAGTTCGTTGGTGGTAGAGTTTTTCTGAATAGTGGTGGTGAGGATGGAGTTGACCACCTGGACAAAAAGGGTTTCGGAAAGGAGGGTGATAGCCTGGTTGTCCAACTCAGAGGAGAGTTGGTCAGGGTGGTGGGAGAGGGCATCAGGTCCCAAAAGAGAGAACCAGGGATATGGGTCATATTGAGATTGAAGTCTGCAAGATCAAGGAGCTAACGTGCTTGTCGGCAGTTGAGGTTTTGGGGTTGGTGAAAGTATATCAGGTTCTTGTGATTGGTAAAGACCTGGACAGGAAATTGGGAGCCATAAAGGTAATGGTGCCAAGATTTGAGGGCATGGATGATGGCTAGGAGTTCTCGGTCAAAGATATCATAATTTTGTTCTGCTGGGGAGAATGATTGCGAGAGGTAGGAACAGGGGTGCCAATCCCCATTTGAGTCTGTCTGTAGAAGAATAGCACCAGTGGCATCGCACGATGCATTGGTGGCTATTGTGAAGGGCCTAGAGAGGTCTGGAAGATGAAGAATAGGCAGCAAGAGGAAGAGCTTTTTGAGCTTGTCAAAGGAGTTTTGGCATTGGGGAGTCCAGAGCCAGGCTGTGGTTTTCTTAGTAAGGTCAATGAGTGGGCATGTGACATCGAAGTATGAGGGATGAAATGCTGGTAGAAATTCATGAATCCCAGAAAGGAATGCACATCCTTTACTTTCATCAGGACTGGCCAGGAGGTGATTCCATTGAGCTTGACAGGGTCCATAGCAAGTTCACCTGGTTTGACAATCATGCCGAGATATTCAACTTCAGGGGTGGCAAACTTGCATTTGTTGAGGTGCAGATGGAGGTCAAGCTCCATCATTCATTAGAGGATGTGGCAGGTTCATTCTGTGTGAGATTCATTGTTGGGGGAGAAGATGAGCAAGTCATCCTTGTAGATGACAAGCCATCCTTCGGTGATCATGTTTTGGAATGAGTCATTCATAAAGCATTGGAAGGTCGAGGGGAAGTTGTTCATGCCAAAGAACATGACCATGGGTTCGAAAAGGCCTTTGTGGGTGATGAAGGTGCCTTTCTACTGGTGGCCATCCTTGATGTGTATGTTGTTGTATCCCCAGTGAATGTTGAACTTGATAAAGACTTTTGCTCCCTTGAGTTTGTCGACCATGTCAGAGATGAGTGGTAGGGGGTATGCATCACAAATGGTGTGCTCATTGAGATATCAGTAGTCTTGGCATGGACAAAGTTTGCCATCCTTTTTCTTGACAAAAAAGAAAGGAGAGGCTTGTGGAGACTTGAAGGGACAAATTTTCCTAGAACAGAGGTTTTTGTCTAGGAAGGCTTCAGTGGCCTTTTGTTCCTCAGGGAACAGGGGGTAGATTTTCCTGATCTTTGGGACAAAGAACTCGTCAAGGTGGATTTCATGATCATAGGGATAAGATGGGGGGAGAGATTCACAGTCTTTTTCCTCAAAGACTTTGGTAAAGTCTGAGTACTCTAGAGGTAGGGCGATGTCTTGGTTCTGGGTTCCTGCTTTTTCCACAAGTTTGGTAGCCTTGGAGTAGTGGGCGATGGTAGCTGAGGGCAGGATGTAGGGTCCTCCTCTGGTAATGCAGTTGATGAAATAGTGGCTGAGGGTCTGGTGTTGCCACTGCTTCTCTGATTGGATATCCAGGTATGCATGCAGGTGTCTGTGAGTTTCAAGTGTCATGTTGACACACCAAATGTTTCTCCAAAGCCTTGAAGAGGCAGGGTGCAGTAGTGGGAGTTATACCACTTTTGATCAGTGACATAGGTATGGTATAGGTCCACGGATTGATCGAGAGCCTCAGGGATGGAGATGGTTTGCTTCTCCTAATTAATTGTGGGATTGGCCAAGCGAAGCCAAGGGAGGCCAAGGATGACATTCTCCTTGCCACAGTTCATGAGGTAGAAGTGGACCTTTTGAGTGACCCCTTCCCCAATGGAGACATAGAGTTCAGTGGAGAATAAGATATCTCCATTGGAGTTTGCAGATTGATCCACGTTACGAACATGGATGGGTTGTTTGAGGCAGGTATGGGGGAGTCTGTGTTTTTGGGTGAAAGCCCAGTCAAGGCAAGAGATTTCTGCTCCTGAGTCTATGAGAGTAGGGGAGTCGACAACTTTTATCATGTGCGAAGGTACCACAAGCTGAATGGGGATATGCATTGCTCTATTTGATGTGGATACTAGTACAGGCACACAAGAAACAAAACATTTGGGAGGTACTTGCATTGAAGGAGTTCTCCCTTTCAAAAATCCTTTATTTCCACTGCCTCCACATAGATGTCTTCATCATCATCCTCATTCATAAGGCCAGGTATCTCTTCTTCTGCTTTAGTGACCTTTTGGTCAGCTTTGGGGTGTGGGGAAAGGTCTTTGAAGGTGGGGCACTTGTTGAAAAAGTGGCTCAGTTTTCTGCAATGGAGGCAGAGTCCTTGTTTGAAGCAGTGTTCATGCTCTTCAGGGGTGAGTTTTGGAATGTGGATAACATCCACATTCATGGTGTTGAAGTCTTTGTCATGGGGGATCTGAGTGGGGCAAGGAATGAAGGTGGGGGTTGAGGAATGCTTGTGCTGGCAGGCAACAAGCTTAGCACATTTGTGCTGGTCATCAAGACAAGAGGCATTCTTGATCCAATTGTTGATGGTAGTGGAGGCAGTGTCCATAAGGTACACCTTTTCAGAGAGAGAGGGGGGAATGCCCATTAAGAAGTAATGGCAGATTGTAGCCGCTTTGTTAAGCCCTGCAAGGCTGACCTGGTTATGGAACTTGGAGATGTATTGGCTGAGGGATGGTTGGAAGGTTCCATCGCATCGCTCGTTGATGTAATAGGTGGCCAGCCAGGTTAAGGCATTGGCAGTGGTGTTGGGGCTCTCGAAGTGAGCCTTAAACTTCTTAATGAATTCATCCCAAGACCCTAGGGTCATGTTGGTGCCTTGCATGCTTTCTTCCATAAAGGTAATCTGCCCAGGTGAGGGCACTTTCATCATTCATAAATGACAGGGCAAATCCTATCTTTTTCTCATCTGTGGAGTAGACGTCAACATTTATGGTGAGGTACCATTGTACTGAGCAAAGCCAGGGCATGGCATCGCGTTGTTTGCCTGAGAAGGCCTTGGGCTGGGTGAGGCGAAGTTCAGTGGGTTTAGAAGACATTGAGGGCATAGGGTTGGGGCTAGATGGCAAAGGAGGCATGGTAGTTCCAGAACTGGGACTAGGGGGTGTAGTAGACCTCCAAGAGGAAGAGGTTGCGATAGGTGGTGGTGGTGGGCAGAGGCACTGCTTCAGAGGAGACAGAGGAGCTGAAATGGCTGTGAGCTACAACAAGGGTAGTTGCATTTGAAGAGCTTGAGCCTTTTGTTATGACAGGTGCAGGTAGCATCAGCCATAGACTTGATGCACAACCTAAAGCTGCAAGATGAAGACGAGGGGCATAGGTTCTGAGTGCAATGCATAGAGACTAGTCACTACTCCACCTGGGCAAGTATGTAGTGACATCAAAGACAAAGGTAGAGTATCCTCAAGTGAAAATGCTGTGAGGCCAAGTGGTTCGAAGGGAGAGCAGAGGGGAGCAAGAGAGTCAAAGATGCAATAGATTGCTATCTCGAGTAGGCTCAAGCTAAAGATACATGCTTGTGCTACACCTCTATATATACATGCAGGAGATGTGCACAGACCAGGCCTAAGTGGAGCCTCAAAGACAAGAGAAGACATAAAGGGAAAGAGGATAAGCATCTATGAGTAATCTGCAGTAGGAATGAGTAAGAAGAAGACTGCAGATTGGAAATAAGAAGCGAATGCACAACAGAGAAGATCAAAAGAGAATGTGTTGTGGCATGAGGACTGCAGGAGCAGTAGAAGAGAAGCTTGGGTGAAATACCTGCAATAAGAATAAGTGACATAAGGTGTTAGAAGCAATAAGTGAAACAAAGAAGCAAGGAGGGCATGCAGTGCCAAAGAAAAGAGTCTGAGAGAGAAGAAAGTGGCATAAGCCAATGGGAGAGGTTGGCAAAGGGACAACGGTGAACCGGGGCAATATGCAGTATCAGAGACCACAGGTCCAAGGGAAAGGTGATGGGTATATGCCAGTAGGATGACTGGCAAGGCATGGATGAACCAGCAAGGATGGCTGGTGAGATATCTAGAGGTGCAATGAGAGGCGCCGCAGCTAAGACAAAGGAAAAAGAATAGGGGCCATAGACTAATTGTAACAGGTACTGTAGCAATGGAGTTCAGCTAGTGGAGGTGTTGCCTTGCACTCAGAGGTTGCAACCTGGTGTTGGTGATCCAGGTGTGTTGACAAGGGCAAAGCATAAACACTCATGATAATAGGATTAGGGAGTGACTAGTACAAGTATGCTACCTTACATATATACTACTGACTATCATGCATGGACCAAGTACTAAAGGGCTATTCTAAAGCTACTTAGTAATGATGATGTTATGATGATGTCATGGTCCAGACCATACATCATAGGTCATGTGATACCAATCCAGGTCTAGAGATAGGTGCTATGAGATAAGATAAGATAAGATAGATATCAAAGATAAGATGAAAAGTGAAACTGCAATGTGGTACTATCACAACTCTAGAATATCCTCATTGTTGTAAATCAACCTCCAAAACCATCTTTTTTAACTTCTCCTAACCTCTACAACTATTACAGGCAGCAGTGCAATTCATTTGAATCACAGTCTCTTCTGTTAAGATCTGCAGTCTCAGCATACTAAAATGTCAGCCATAGCCAGGCAGTACCTCCTCTTTGACTCTCAAGTCTCTGGTCCTGCACTAGCATACAAGACTTTTCCTTGTGAGATAAAACCCCTGTGGCACTCTCTTTGTAGTAGTGGCAAGCAGGTTTATGTTTGAAATTGGATGTAACTACTTTGGCATCAAATGCATCCTTCCTAAACCAAATTGGGATTGGATCAGCAACACAGACTTTCAACTTGAAGCCACTAATGTCCCATCTTTTCTACTCACAATTTTCTTCAAAACACAAAAACTCATTCTCTCTTTTTTTCAATCTCTATGCCTCTTTGGTATCTTTTCCTCTCTTTGTAGATGAAAATGGTCATCTGGGAAGAATTCTTGTTAGCCTAATCTTGCAGTTCAAGGACATGAAACTGGAGTTTGAGAAGAATGGCAAACCAGTTATTGGTGATCTTCCAATTATGGTTGGTCAAAATAAAACTCTTCCTGCACATAAAAAACTACAAATGCCAAGAAGAAGTCTATGCTGTCCTAAGCCATATAGCTGGTAGCACAATGCCCTTCATCACCCAGATTCTTAAAACATATATAAATAAAGATGATGATGACCAATGGTTTAATTTGGTCACCTTGGAAATGCTAATTAAGTCACATTTCATATTTAAGTCTCTACAATATGAGGCTTACAAAAAATTATTGGCCTGTAAATAAAGCTCAGATTTCACAACATTCCTATGTGATTTCCAGATGCTGGTCACAGACTCAAAGGTCAGCTCAGCAGAAGTAGTTCATTTACTAAAAAGAGCTATTAACTATAAAATGCATGGAATCAAGTTGGCTGATAATGACTTTGCTGGGCTGGCCCTAGCCTACACAGCCATCAATAAAAAAAATCAATAGAATAGTGCGGATAAGGCCATCAATCTCCATGGCTACCATGTTTCATCTGCTTTCCTGTCCCCCAATTCTCAGCAGCCTCCACTACACCACCACAGGTCTACAACCTGGGAAAGATGCATCTATGGATATTGATAGAAAAAGATTCCAAGACAACTGAACTTGTTTTGGCTGTCAAAATAAAGGCCACATTTGGATTATGTGTCCTACTACACCCTCTTGTCATCCTCAGAATCAGGCACTTTATGAAGCACATAAAGCATTGTTTTTCCAAGGGTCAAATTGATCCTTGCCTCCACAACACCATTTACTTTCTTCTTAGCAACCTCAGACAGTTGCTCCCATTATTCACCATCAAGCCTGGATGACAGAAAAAGCAGAAGCCTATTGGTGTGATAGGTTGGCCACTGAAGCAAAGGCCAAAGTGAGTTTTTGAAGCTGACTTCTGATATGAGGGTGTCAGAAGTCTCAGACTATGTTTCTTTAGATATAAACTCTATTTCTTTTGATTACAATCCAGTTTCAGACTTTTTTGATTTGTATTACAATTCTGATGACTGAGAGAAGATTGAATCAGTTGTCTATAGTTAATTATTGTCTTGTCAGTATAAATATGAATGTTTTGACATGCATTATTAAATGGCTCAGAATCCAAACTATGAGTCTAAATCCTTCTTATCTCTCAAAATGTCATCTTGATATAGAAGCCTACCAGATGACTATTCTGCCATAAAGTCTCAATTAAGCTTAGCTCTGGAAGAAAAACATTTGATACTTAATTTTACTGAAATAAAAGAAAAACTAAATTAAGAAATCCCTCAACAAATCAGAATGATATTATATAAAAACTGGTACATCAGAAACAATGCTCTAGAAGTAGAGATAAAACTATAACAGTCAGATTGGTCTTTGGTTTGAGTGTCTGCTTTAGTTGATAGTGGTGCCACACATTATTTTATGAACAAAGGATTTGTCACAGCCAATGCAATTGCATGCAAACAGTTGGAACATCCAATAGAAGTACACAATGTAACTCATTTTTGTGAAGTCCTTGCATATATAAAGGATAGTAACCACATAACCCATACATTTCCCCTACAACTATATGTTTCTAATCTAGCTACAAATGCAGTATTTCTAGGGTATAAATTCCTAAAGCAATGCCTTCCTCACCTATTCTCCACCCTCATCAATAATGAACACCATGGAATTTCCCTGGTTGAAGCTTCAATCTGTGCAATTCACTCCTGTGTGTTCAGATGCATTCATGAGCTGGCCCATCAACTTGGATAGATTTGCTGTGGCTTTCAAGGATGTCCATTTGCCTTCCACTTTGTATGGCATCACCACATCAAGTCAAACCAAATGAGGCCCTTCCTCTCTTTGAAAGGTCTTAGACACACTTTCCTTTTCCAATGTGGCTGTGCATTTTCTGCTGGCTTGCCCTTTCTGTATATATATTCGCAGTGCACAGATCCATCTGTTGGGCTGTCATTGCTCTCATCTACTCGACAGTGCCTCTCTCCCTCACTCCACTCCCCCTCCCCCCCCACACACACACAACTTCACCAAGCCTGTGATGTTGGTGATTTTCTCCACTTCAATGGTAGCTCTCATCTCAAGGTCTGGTCCCCATTTTCCTTTTACCGAGTCATCATTGCCATGCCTGACACCAAAGAACAGGTTGTCAGCGTGCTTGCCAGCTACAGGAATGACACCGACAAGACCAAGGATGCCCTTGTAAAATGGTTGCATCATAAAGATGCCAAGGAGTGGAATGCCCACTGCCTAGTATTTGATGACCAAGTTGCATAACATTGAACTCAATGTTCATTGTTTCTCTGTTTCATTTGTTTCTTTTCTTTTCTTCTTTCCCTTTTCTTTTTTTTCATTTATATATGTATGCTGACTGTTGTGTGTGGTGTGTGTGTGTGTGTGTTTTAATCAGTACATCAATGATGTATCATTGTATCCTGCATTCCAGGCTGCTAGGAGCAACTTGAACTTGCCTTTACCAACCTATCTCACACCCAGTGTTATGATCAGCCCCTTTTCTCTTCTTCTTTCGCTTCCTTTTGCCTTGTATTACTTAAACACACACAGCCCTTCTCCTTAGTCTGTGTTTATGGCTGTGTGCTTTCTTATCTCTTATCTGTGACTTATATGTTCTATGACATTCTGTGTAGTTCTATCACGCATGGCCTTCTGACTCGTTTTGCACTGTGCATGACTCATCTCCCTTATCTCCAGTTCCCTGTTTGGATTCCTCTCTTGTCGAGCCATAGCATTGCTTGGTCCGTGCGCAGGACTCTTACATATAAATGGTGCATAGCACAAGTGATGTAACTTTAGCTTGAGCCTACTCGAGATAGCAATCTATTGCATCTTTGACCCTCTCGCTCCCCTCTGCTCTCCCCTCAAATCACTTGGCCTCGCAGCATCTTCGCTCGAGGATACTCTACCTTCATCTTCAATGTCACTACATACTCGCCTCGGTGGAGTAGTGACTAGTCCCTGTGCATTGCACTCAGGACATACGCCCCTCGTCTACGGCTGATGCTATCTGTGCCTGTCATAACAAAAGGCTCAAGCTCTTCAAATGTGACTACCATTGTTGTAAATCACAGCCATTTCGGCCCCTCCATCACCTTTGAAGCAGCACTCCTGCCCACCACCACCACCCATCGCAACCTCTTCTTCTTAGAGGTCCACCATGCCCCCTAGTCCCAGCTCCAGAACCACTATGCCCCCTTCACCACCTAGTCCAAACCCCACACTCCCGATGTCTTCTAAACTCACCGAACTTCACCTTGCCCAACCTGAGGCCTTCTCAGGCAAACAACGCGATGCCATGCCCTGGCTTCGCTCAGTACAATGGTACCTCGCCGTAAATGTCGATGTCTACTCCACAGATGAAAAGAATAGGCTTTGCCCTGTCGTTCATGAACGATGGGAGTGCCCTTACCTGGGCTGATACCTTTATGGAAGAAAGCATGTGAGGAACCAACATGACCCTAGGGTCTTGGGATGAGTTCATCAAAAAGTTCAAGGGCCACTTCAAGAGCCCCAACACCACTGCCAACGCTCTAACCTGGTTGGCCACCTACCACATCAACGAGAGACGTGATGGGACTTTCTAACCATCCCTCAGCCAGTATATCTCAGAATTTCGCAACCAGGTCAGCCTGGCAGGACTCAATGAGGCAGCCACCATCTGCCACTATTTCTCAATGGGCATCCCCCCTTCCCTCTCTGAAAAGGTGTACCTTATAGACACCGTTCCGACCACCATCGATGATTGGATCAAGAATGCCTCTCGTCTCAACAATCAGCACAAACGTGCCAAGCTTGTCACTTGCCAGCACAAGCATTCCTCAACCCCCACCTTCGTCCCCTGTCCCACTCAGACCCCTCGTGACAAAGACCCCAACGCCATGGACATGGATGCGATCCGCATTCCCAAACTCACCCCTGAAGAGCGAGAACGCTGCTTCAAACAAGGACTCTGCCTCCACTGCAGAAAATCAGGTCATTTCTCCAATAAATGCCCCACCTTCAAAGATCTTCCCCCATGCCCCAAAGCTGACCGAAAGGTTGCCAAAGCAGAAGAAGAAATACCCAGTGTAAAGATCCTTGAACAGCTGGGAGAAACTAGGAGACTAAGTTCTCTAGTTCTGGCTGCCAGGGGTGAGTGTGGGCACAATATGTTCACCCCAAAGAGATTCTGGGTAGAGGCGTCCAGAAACAGAGTGTCCGAAATAACTTCAGATGGTCTCGAGGTTCAGCCAAGGTGACACGGCAGAAGCCGAGGCTTAGACGGGGCGGCCGAGATGTGCGCCCGAGGTTGAGAGAGGAGCGGCCAAGACATGCGGCCGAGCTTGACTGGTTAGCGATAAGAGGAAAGCGAATCCAAGCATTCCCGAGGTGGACGAAGAAGAACAGTAGTGGAGGAGATGGGCGGTGGTGAAAATAGTGGATGTTGGCGGTAGCGGCGGCGGTTGTGGTGGATAAAATGGTCGGTAGTCATTCCAAATGGTCAGTGATGAATGTGAGCTAAAGGAAGCTGATTTCTAATTCTGAAGGACAAATCTTTATAGTCCCGGGCATTCCCAAGACTGCGAGACGTAGCATGCGTATTAAGGAACTATGTAGAGTGACATGCGACAGGAAATATTTGCTAATGCTAACGGGTCCGAATTTACATAATGGCCGAAGCCGTAAGTGGTGATCGTGATATGTACAAATTTGGAATATAGAAAAAAGAAGGGCGTTATGAGAAAGGCTATGCAGGGGCCAATGGAATGGGCACATGATGTACGGGAATGGACTGACTGCTATAGCAAGGTGCCGAGGGTTCGACTGTGCGCTTGGTGAGCTTGGCATCGTGCAGAAATGTTCAGAGAGCGACGGGGAAGGGAGGCTGAGTTTGCAAAGCGATAGCAGGCTCCTGGAAAGTGTGAAAAACACCCGATGTAACTGTAGAGGCATACCATGCTCTACACTGGTCTCATGGACGAGGATGACGATGAAGACATCCACGTAGAGGCAGTGGGGGTAAAGGATTTTTGAAAGGGAGGACTTCTTCGATGCAAGTACCTCCCAAATGCTTTGTTTCTTGTGTGCCTGTACTAGTATCGACATCCAATAGAGCTATGTGTATCTCCATTCAGCTCATGGTACCCTCACACACCATGAAAGTCATCGACTCCCCCACTCTTGTTGACTCAGGAGCAGAAATCTCTTGCCTTGACTGGGCCTTCGCCCGAAAACACTGACTCCCTCACACCCACCTCAAACAACCAATCCGTGTTCACAACATGGATCAATCTGTGAACCCCAATGGAGATATACTATTCTCCACCGAACTCTACATCTCCGTCAGAGAAGGAGTCACCCAAAAGGTGCTCTTCTACCTCATGAACTGCAGCAAGAAAAATGTCATCCTTGGTCTTCCCTGGCTTCACCTTGCCAATCCCACTATCGACTGGGAAAAACAAACCATCTCCGTCCCCAAGGTCCTTGATCAATCTGCAGATCTTTACCATGCTTATGTTGCCGACCAAAAGTGACACGACTCCCACTACCGTGCCCCACCTCTATGAGGTTTTGGGGAAACCTCAATTCAGTGCATCAACACAACCCCCGAAACCCACAGACACCTACATGCGTATCTGGACATTCAGTCCGAGAAACAGTGGCAACACCAGACCCTTAGCCACTACTCCATTAACTGTGTTACCCAAGGAGGACCATATATCCTGCCCTCGGCAACCATCATCCGCTACTCCAAAGCTATCAAACTTGCAGAGAAAGCAGGAACCCAGACCCAGGAGATCACCTTGCCCCCAGAGTACTCAGACTTTGCCAAAGTATTTGAGGAAAAGGACTGCGAATCCCTTCCCCCATCGCGACCCTACAACCATGAAATCAACCTCGACGAGTTCTTCATTCCAAAAATCAGGAAAATCTACCCATTATCCCCTGAAGAACAAAAGGCAACCAAAGCCTTCCTCGAAGAAAACCTTCACTCTGGGAAAATTTGACCCTCTAAGTCCTCACAGGCCTCCACTTTTTTCTTCGTTAAGAAGAAGGATGGCAAACTCTGTCCATGCCAAGACTACAGATACCTCAACGAGCATACCGTCTGCGACACCTACCCCCTACCCCTCATCTCTGACCTTGTCGACAAGCTCAAAGGAGCTAACATCTTCACTAAATTCAACGTCTGTTGGGGATACAACAATGTATGCATCAAGGACGGCCATCAGTGGAAAGGCACCTTCATCACCCACAAAGGCCTCTTCGAACCTATGGTCATGTTCTTTGGCATGAACAACTCCCCCTCCACCTTCCAATGTTTCATGAATGACTCATTCCGAGATATGATCGCCAAGGGATGGCTTGTCATCTACATGGATGACTTGCTCATCTTCTCCCCTGACAATGGATCCCATATGGAATGCACTCGCTACATCCTCCAATGCATGATGGAGCTAAATCTCCATCTACACCTGAGCAAATGCAAGTTCGCCGCACCAGAGGTAGAATACCTTGGCATGATTGTCAAACCTGGTGAACTCGCTATGGATCCCGTCAAGCTCAACGGAATCACTTCCTGGCCTACCCCAAAGAAAGTCGAAGACGTGTGTTCATTCCTAGGATTCATGAACTTCTACCGGCGTTTCATACCCTCCTACTCTGATATCGCCCGTCCCCTCATCAATCTCACCAAGAAAACTGCAGCATGGCTTTGGACCCCCTAATGCCAAAATTCCTTTAATGAGCTCAAAAAGCTCTTCCTTTCATGACCCATCCTCCGCCTCCCAGACCTTTCTAGACCCTTCGCAGTAGCCACCGATGCATCACGAGATGCCACCAGAGCTATCCTCCTACAAACTGACTCGAACGGAGATTGGCACCCCTGCTCCTATCTCTCACAATCATTCTCCCCAGCAGAATGAAACTATGACATCTTCGACCGAGAACTCCTAGCTATCATCCGAGCTCTCAAGGCTTGGTGCCACTACCTTCGTGGCTCACAACACCCAGTCCAGGTCTTTACCGACCACAAGAACCTGACATATTTCCATCAGCCCCAAAACCTCAACCGTCGCCAAGCGCGATGGCTCCTCGACCTTGCAGATTTTTGATCTCAAGATGACCCATGTCCCTGGCTCTCTCCTCTCTGGCCCTGACACACTCTCTCGCCACCCAGATCAACTCTCGTCCAAATCTGACAACCAAGCTATCACCCTCCTCCCTGAGACTCTCTTTGTCCATGTTATTGACTCCGTCCTCACAACCGCCATCCAGAAGAACTCTGCCATGGATGACCTCATCACCCGTCTCCATGCAAACCTTGAAGGACCTGTCACTGCCCCCAACCTCTGCAACCGCCTCTCTGATTGGCAATTTAAAGAGGATCTCCTTTGCTATTGTGACCGCGTTTACGTCACCGAACCTGATTGCCTTACGGTGATTGCATGCACCCATGACCACCCCTCTGCCAGCCACCCCGGTTATCTTAAAACCTGCCAACTCATCGCCCATGACTTTTGGTGGCCTGGCCTTGCTACTCAAGTCTGCCGGTACGTCGAAGGTTGCGCCCTCTGCCAACAGAACAAAGCCAATACACATCCCACCATTCCTCTGCTCACCCCAATAAAATCACTCGCCTCCTGCCCATTTCAGCAGGTCTCTTGTGACCTCATCACCGACCTCCCTTTGTCCAACGGATTTGATAGCCTATTGGTTGTGGTTGACCATGGGCTTACTAAGGGGGTAATTCTTTGTCCCACCAAGAAACACATCACTGCCGAGGGAGTAGCAACCCTCTTTTTCCACAAAGTATACCATCGGCCTCTATGACAAAATCATCTCTGACCATGACCCACAATTCGCATCCACCTTCGCTCAGGAGCTTGAAAAGCTCCTGAAATATGACCTATCTCTGTCCACAGTGTACCATCTCCAGTCTGACGGAGAAACCGAGCACGTCAACCAAGAGGTTGAAACGTACTTACAGATCTTTTGCAGAAACAACCCAACCGCATGGGCTGATCATATTACCCATGCAGAATTCACGCACAACCACCACCCCCACTCTGTCACCAGAAAATTGCCATTCTATCTCATGTATGGCTTTGAACCTCGTGCCCTCCTCACAGTTCTCGCAGAAATGCCACTTTCTGCTCTGGAAGAATGCCTCAAGGCCCTATCCACAGCAAGAAATGAGGCACTCGCCGCCCATGAACTCGCACGCCAGGTGATGGCTTCCCGAACATGCTGCTCTTTTACCCCATTCACCAAGGGAGACAAGGTGTGGTTAGAGGCAAAGAACCTCAATCGCCATATTGCGAACCCCAAATTCGTGCCAAAAAGAGAAGGACCCTTCGTTATCATGGACGTCCTATCCCCCTTAACCTATAGACTCTGACTCCTGGCAACATGGAAGATCCACCCCATGTTTCATGCTTCTCTCTTATCGCCCTATCACAAAAATAGTGTCCATGGCCTGAACTTCCCAGCTCCATACCCTGAGCTAATAGAAGGTGAAGAGGAATATGAAATTGAGAAGGTTCTATGCCATCGAGAAACACCACGCTCCTGCCTGTTCCTGATCTGATGGAAGGGGTACACCGCTGAAGAAGACTCCTGAGTCCCAGAATGGAACTTGAAAAATGCTAAGTCTGCCCTCTTGGAGTATAAAAACCTCCACCCAAAGGCCTTCTCCCCCTCAAAGCAATAGCTTTCTCACTCCACAACGCCCTCCATCGTCTTCGCCCCTTCACCTCTTCACTCCTCTTTTCCTATGTCTAATGTCTCTGCCTCATCTCTCTCATCTCCCTCCTCACTGTCCATTTCAATCCCTCCTATGGAGGACCATCTTGCTTCGCCACCATGTACCCCTTCTCTGCCACTGGTCAATGCTCCTCATCATGAGGATGCTGTGGTATTGGCAGCAAACAGTGCACCTCCTAGCCCTGGCACTCTATATACCGTTCCTGTCCTCGAGCTGCCCATTGACACCCCAACTCCAGTAATTTCTGTGGACATCCCTATCCACACCCATACCCTCAGATCCTCCGACCCCACCGATGATGAGCGCAGTGCGCTCCACAAATTCCTTATAGACCCCCAAATGTTCACGGGGATTTCAGCCTTCACTGATCCCTCTTCGCTGTTCTTCCTCCTCTTCATGCTCTACCTCCAGTTGGAGTGTCTCTCCCATCTCTTCCAGTCCCTCATTGGCAACGACCATCGTGGTACTGCCCTCATCGGAGCTTCTATTCGAAACATCCACTTCCAGACCATGGGACACATCCATGACCTGGCCCATCAAATGGGATACCTAGAATTCATCCAAGATGTGAATAGGTA
Source organism: Spongispora temasekensis (assembly GCA_038094675.1). NCBI lineage: Eukaryota > Fungi > Basidiomycota > Agaricomycetes > Boletales > Boletaceae > Spongispora > Spongispora temasekensis. The sequence goes on along the minus strand of JBBPUL010000240.1, from coordinate 9,511 downwards.
CTTCCGGGAAACCACTGCAGTCATGGTTCCCACCAACATCTCCATTACTGGCTATGCGCTTCGCTCCCCCTCCCCATCGCCCTCCAAAATCATTCACGACTCCATCTTTGCAGTCAACAACACACCCAGCACCTTGTCCTCCTCCATCAACTCCATGGAAGCGCTGGCTATCGATGCTCTCCAGGCCTGCTTTGATCGTATCCAGGAGGCTATAGTCCAGCGATGCATCTTGCAGGGAGACCTACCCTGCCCAAGTGATCACAATTGGTATCGCGACTCATGTTTCATATGCCACAGACTCGGACACATCAGGGTGCATTGCCTCCACTATACTTGCCCCTTCTGTCGTCGCCATTCCCCCGGTCACACCCAAGCTGCCTACCCTTTCTGCAACTGTCGCTCCCTGCCTGGATTATCCTCTTCCTCCACCTCTTCTCGCAGCTCCCATCAGTCTCAGAGATCCTTTTGGTCCTGCGCCTCCCACTCTTCCGGCCGTTCTCAGTGCTCTGGCGTGCGCTTCCAGTACCTCCACCTTGATCCCCACCAGCATTGAACGAGGACAACGACTTCTGCTTCGACTCCGTCAGAGAAAGTAACATGTGCAGATCGCCTGTTGGGTCTTGCCGTGGTTTGTAGAAAGAGGTCTCACTAGGGTTTCGACCCTACTAAGGGGGTAATGTTACAATCAGCCCCTTTTCTCTTCTTCTTTCACTTCCTTTTGCCTTGTATTACTTAAACATGCACAGCCCTTCTCCTTAGTCTGCATTCATAGCTGTGCACTTTCTTATCTCTTATCTGTGACTCATGTGTTCCACGACATTCTGTGTAGTTCTATCACGCATGGCCTTCTGACTCGTTTCGTGCTGTGCATAACTCATCTCCCTTATCTCCAGTTCCCTTATTTGGATTCCTCTCTTGTCGAGCCATAGCATTGCTTGGTCCATGTGCAGGACTCTTACATATATGTAAATAGGGCATAGCACAAGTGATGTAACTTTAGCTTGAGCCTACTCAAGATAGCAATCTATTGCGTCTTTGACCCTCTCGCTCCCCTCTGCTCTCCCCTCGAACTACTTGGCCTTGCAGTGTCTTTGCTCGAGGATACTCTACCTTCATCTTCAATGTTGCTACATACTTGCCTTGGTAGAGTAGTGACTAGTCCCTGTGCATTGTGCTCAGGACATACGCCCCTCGTCTTCGCCTCGCAGCTTTAGGTTGTGCATTAAGTCTATGGCTGACACTATCCATGCCTGTCGTAACACCTAGAAGGAAAAGGTCATAGTTAGGGGCTGCTTGCCCCCCCCCCCCCCCAATCTCTTATCTGACAGTGTGTTTTTTAAGCTCTTGGGGGCCAATATATTACATAAGACATGGTATGGACCTCTCTTTCTTGGGTGACAATGGTGTGCAAGGACTTTGGTTTTCAAGGTTGTGTTTCTCCCTTTCTTTCCCTATCTCTCCCCCCTTCCCCCTGTTATGACTTAATCCCTTACACTCACTCAAATGGAACAAACACTTTAGAATATTGAGACTAGGGTAAAGGGAATACAACCCATGTACTACTGACTATATATACTATGGAAATATGTGCATAGACCAATGATGTATGTGTTGTGATAGGTGCAGGTAGTGTTGGTTGTAGACTCAAAGTGCAACCTAAAGCTGTGAGACAAAGATGAGGGGTGAAGGTTTCAAGTGCAATATAAGGTAACTGGTCACTACTTCACCTAGATGAGTATGTAGTGATAACGAAGGCAAAGGCAGAGTATCCTCAAGCAAAGATGCTGCAAGGCCAAGAGGTTTTTAGGAAGAGCAGAGGGGAGTGAGAGGGTCAAAGATACAATAGATTGCTATCTCAAGTAGACTCAAGCTGGAGCACATGGCTTGTGCTACACCTTTATATATACATGTAGTGCTGCCAAAGTTCAGTTCAGAACCTAGATTTAAACCTGGACCTCTGAACTGAATCTAAGGTTCAGGTCCAGTTTAGATTCAGGTTCAGGGGTTGATACCTTTTAGAGAACTAGTTTGAACCAGTTTGAATCTTGTAGAACTTGTCAAATAAAATCTTGACACATATACAGTTGGCTGTCAAAAATAGCAGCCATAGTAAACCTTACTTCAAGTCTCAACAATCATCTCAATCTCAATCTCAGTGCTGAATCCACCCCATGATGTTCAGCCACTAATGTGCCCTCAATCCTGATGGCACCCTCAAGGATGCCTCAGAAATTATATTCTATAAGTCTGAAACTGATGAGTATTGAGCACCCCATTCAAGCCAGTGGATCAGGCACTGTGGCTGAGGCTTCTTGAGCTTCTCAGGCTTCTCAAATTCAAAAAAGTAAGTTAGATTTCAAGGTCTCACACTCTATTTAACTCACACCAGCAGCTTTGAATGCATAGCCTGCCCACAAAGCTGCAGGAGTTCATCAATGAAAACTTGCTTGAAAGCTCATGATGGATGAAAATGTTGCCTCTACAAGCACAGCCACAAAGTGCAAGCACAGTGACACCATGATGATGAAGCCAACTTTTCAACCAGCCATCAAACAACACAGATCTCACTTAAATATTATCTTATCAGAAGATTCTGATGAGGAACAAATCCCAGCCAAGGATCAAGGCAAGTATTTAGGCATTTGAACCATAGTAGATAGTACTGATTTCCCTTGAGACAAATCAAATCTAAGTCCTGTGCCACACTTCAAGTATACAGAAGCAGAATTTGACTTAAAGTGTGGAGACACCACAGACATGGAAAGGCCAGATATCAAGGAGGAGTATCATGAAATACAGGATGAATGAGCACAGGACAACAAGGTATGTGCTCTCACATGTAATCATTTTTTAAATTTAATTTAATCTTTCTCTATCATGAACATGATGCCACCAACACAACCAACACAGACACAACAATGACATGATGCACATCAATAACATGCCATGATGATGTCATGGTGCAACACCACATAACACAACAATGGCATGAAGGTGCATGCCTATTGACTGATTTTGTTCTACACTTCACTAATCATCTTTATTATTGTCACTAATTCCTACTACTAACATCAACACAACTAACACCAACTCAATGACAAAATGGCACAACAATGACATGGCACATACAAAACAATCATCAGCAAATCACTATTGTCTGGATAGGGCTGGACAGTACTGGACAGCTCTACATAGCTCCATAGTCTCCCAGCTAGGTCCAGGCTGGACAGTGCTGGGAAGTGCTGGCCAGACACTGATTTACTATGGGTTGCTATGGAGCTATGGAGCTGGGTTGCTGTGGTTGCTGTGGGTTGCTATGGGTTGCTATAGATATATAAACCTAGCTGGAGTTGCTATAGAGAGCTATGGGGAACTATGGAGAGCTATGGAGATAGGGGATACTAGAGAATGTTATAGGTGATTGGAAACATCTATAAATTAATGTCACACATTAGAGAAAGTCATGAATCAAATTATATTCATTTATAAATATGTTACATTCTGTACTCATACATACTAAGAACTAATATATATATATAAGACTTACCATTGTAACTATGATCTACAATAATTAATAGGTTAGTGATAAGTTAAAGAAAAATATGTATATCAATAAACTTACCAAAACAATTAAGATTATCTGTGGTTTACAAAAGAAAAAGTTAGTAAAACTGAGTTACACTCTTACCAATTGTAAGCATGTCCGCTTTTTTCAACTTCAAGGGTGGGAATTTTATGTCAGCAACACAACACAAATTTTGCTAAGGCTTTTTACTACACTTCTTTACACATTTTTACTGCACATTTGTTACTACTCTGTACCTAGCACACTAACTAAACACCAACCAAGCATAATCAAGCATACTAACCAGGCACTAACCAAGCATAACTAGGCACCCTAACCAGGCACTAACCAAGTAAAATAACTAGACACTAACCAAGCATAACCAAGCACACTAACCAGATACTAACTAAGCAGACTAACTAGACACTAATCAAGCATAACCAAGCACACTAACCAAACATTAATCAAGCATCAAATACACTAACTAGGCACTAATCAAGGATAATTAAGCACAAACCAAACACCAACCAAGCACCAGGCTCACTAACTAGGCAATAATCAAGCACCAAGCTCACTAACCAAATATTAACAAAGCATCAAGCTCAGTAACTGGACCAAAATAAAATAATTACAACACAGTTTGTCAGAGAGCAAATACTTCCATAATTGATTATTATAGTCATATGATTTTTTACTGCTAATTTATAAGTAATCAATATTAGTTGGTCTGGATTAGAAACATTAGCAAAGCATTGGTTGGTCTAAGTTAGGAATATTGGCAAAGCACTAGTTTTAGTCCAGGTTAGGAGATCAATATTGGTTAGTTTGAATTAGGAATATTGGCAAAGCACTAGTTTTGTCCAGGTTAGGAGGTCAATATTGGTTAGTCTGGATTAGGAACATTAGCAAAGCATTGGTTAGTATAGGATATAAGGCTAATGTTGGTTAGTTAGTTTGGGTTAGGAATATTGGCAAAGCACTGGTTAGTCTAGATTAAAATACACTTAAATGCTACAGAGCTATGGAACTATAGAGCTGTGAGTTACTATGAATTGCTATGAAGCTATGAGTTGCTGTGGGTTGCTGTGGGTAGCTATGGGTTGCTATGGACTATTATTAATTTTGGCTGTTGACACTGCCACATTGCTGGGAAGCTATGGAGCTATGGGTTGTTATAGGTTGCTATGGATTGCTATGGTTGTGAACCACACATTGGTAGTTTGCTGATGATGGTATGATGATGCAATGAATGACACAAAAGGTGCGTGCTTATCAACAACTTTGTGTATTCACTGATTAAAGTGTTTTTTTATCTATATCTAATTTCTACTACTGGCAACACAACCGACTGGCTTGATGACACTACAACTACACCATGATGCATGTAACAATAACACACCACAACAATGCTTTGACAATACCACAACACATTGATGACACACTGCAATAATGACATAATGTGTGGATGTCTACTGACATGTGGATGCCAACTCGACATAACCATGATAATGCCACAATGTGTCAATGACACATTGTGACAATATGGCACACATCCATGGACATTGACTCGATGTGACTATGATGACTTCATACACACTGCCTCGACACAACAATGACACATTATGACAATATCACAATATGTTGGTGGTGAATGATCCATGGTGTGCAGACATGACAATACATGGCACTGGATGCTGACTTGACATGACCACAACCACATGTGCAATGACAACATAGTGCATGGATGCCACTGACTCAATGATAATGCCTTGATGGCTGTGCATGAATGATCATGCAATGACATGCTGCATGGATGCTGACTTGATGCAATGATAACATGCCGCAATGCTACAATGTGATGGTGGACTATCATAACAATGACATGGCATGTGTGAATGATGATTACATGGCACAATGACACCATGCCAACATGATGTAACACTGACATGCTGATATGATTTAAACATATCACAAAATATCTAACAACACACCATGACATTGTCAATATAGCCACAGTTTAAGTGTAAGCATACTCACAGAGGCTGTGATACCCACACAGAAGATATCAGAACCATTTTCACTGCTGAGAGAGTTAGAGAAATTAATAATGGACTAAGGCAGAATGGCCATTGGTGTGAAGTGTGTTGGAAATAGGTGTTCTTCTTGATAATATCTATGGGCTAATAGTATCTGGCTATAGGGTGGAAGAATGCCCCCAATCTAATTGTTGGTTTACTAGAGGTGTATCAACTCTTCAAAAACATATTGCCAGGTATTGCTTTTCTTCTTGCCTCTCCTACATTAATAGCTTTCTTTTATACAGAAATTGAGATACTCATGGAAAGATTTATCTTGCCAAATATAAGGCAGTAAACATAGTACCCAATCACCTAGCTGTTCTCACACATATAATAATTGCTAATAATGGGGAAGTTGAGATCAAGAATCCATCTGCTAGAGGTGCCCAAGAAACCCTTGATAGATTTGCTCAGCCCATTATCAAGTGGTCCAAAGAGGGACTATTGGAGCATATCATGAGCTTTGTTGTTCAAGAGGATCAGGTAGAGTTTTTATATTTTTAAAATACTTTGCTTATTATTCTCTAGGCCTTTCTGGTTGTTGATAGGCCTACTTTCTGAGCTCTTCTCAAATACCAGTGTCTACAAATGAGAGATTCTGATATTTCTCATTGATCCAAGCTTAAAGCAGAGCTCTTGATTAAAGCTGGTGAAGTCTAGAACAAACTTAGAGAGATTTTTAAGGTAATTTGACTATTAGTTTACAAATATTACTAATCACTATTTGTCTTTTAGATGATTTCAGGACAAGTTTTACTCACATTTGATTCCTGGACATCTTCTGCCCTAGAATCATATCTTACTATTACTGCCCACTATATTAACTCATCTATAGACAAACCCAATGAGTAGAAGCTTCAGGCTAGGACTTTGGCCTTCACCTATATATATTGATGGTGATCACAGTGGTGCAAATTATGCAAGTATTCTTACTCAAATTATTGAGAGTTATGGTTTATCTGAAAAAGTGAGTATCTTGATTAGTTAAAATACCTTATTTAATATATACTTTAGATTGGATAAATAACCTCAGACAATGCTTTTACCAATGACAAGTGATGTGAACCTAAGTGAACCTTGAGATGAGGACACCTTCCTTGAGGGCTCATCTATCACCGTCAGCCTCTACTAATCACAATAGTTGAGGATGTGACTTGAAGAAATAAAGAAGTGAATGAATCACTACTGACTTAGGCATAATGCACAAGAGGTCAAAGCTGGGGAGCCAGCTTGACATTCTTGGCCTCTATTTATACTATAGTCATATGGTACATGATGTTGTATTCACAACAACAAGGCTATGAATATTTTATAATGTGTGCTTAAAAATCTAGATGGAGGAAGAGAATGAAATGCTAAAAAGCATCGCATTAGGCAAATCTCTTCATTTGTGATGACATTAACTAATATTTATCTTAAGGTGTATGGAGCATGCTTTGCATTTAGCTACTGGAGCCTTTATGAAACAAATAGCTCTATCCTCTTTTGGAAAGATAACATCAGGTATATCTGAGGTAACTGATCCTAATAATGAAAATTAGGATGAGGAGGAGGATGAGGATGATTGGATTAATGCATGCAAAGTAAAGATATTAAAAAAGAGATAGATAAAGCTGAGAACTTTGAGCCTGGTGATCTTTTAGGAAAAGTGCTGGCTTTGATTTATCAAGTACTGTTTCTCTCTATTGCTGTTCTTTACTTATATTGTATAATTTTAGATTCGCATTTCTCCTCAAGCCAGAACTTACTTCGAGACAGTTTGTAAGGAGAAAGGATTGACTCCTTTATAACTCATCAAATGAATTAGAACTTGATGGGAATCTACATATGTATGATCTGATAGATTGACTTATAACTAACAAAGCTGTAAGTTTTACTAGTTGTTTTATTGATATGCTAATTGTTATTTTAGGCTGTGAATAAGTTTTGTCTATTAGTAGACATTAGTTCTAAATTTCCTAAGTTAAGAAAAAGAAAGTATTTGGATTATCAAATTACTTCTGATGAATGGGAGATGCTTTCTCTTATTCATGAAGTGCTTAAGGTATTGGTATTTATTATATATATTTATAATTTAAAAAACTTGATTTATTCTAGAAACCTCATGAAGCTCAGTCTTCTTTCTCTTCAGAGGAAATTCTAACTGTTTGGAAAATCATTCTTATTTTGGAGCTTCTTCAAGATCGCTGAGAGACTTTTGCTGCAATGTCAAAGTTTAAAAGGCTCAAAATTGCTCTTGATAAGGGACTATCCAAGTTAAGAAAGTACTATGGCTTAATTGATCACAGCAATATGTACTTTATTGCCCTTGATATGTTTGAAATTGTTATTGAACAAAGTCTAATCTTCTATATAGCATTGGATCCAAACTTTAAGGTGGAATACATAATGGTCAAATGGAATTCTATGTTCTATAAAATGGGAATGAAAGCTTTGAAGCAGACAGTAAGTGAACTATCATATATATAATAAATGATATTGTTAGCATTCTGATAAATATATGTAGTTTGATACATATGCTACTTCATTAACTAAAGAGCAGCCAGCTCAGTTAGTGAATCTTCCTACAAGTTAGTGCTTTGATATAAAAATATTACATTAAACTCTTTTTTTTTTTTTTTTGAGAATCTGATATTAAAGGTGGAGGATATGGTGATTCCATGATGTACAAGATAATTCAAGCTCATAAGAAAAGAGAGAAGCACAATTCAAATACTAATCAAGAGCTGAAAACATATTTGGAAAGTCCATTAGAGGAAGTAGATGATAGAGTCTTGAAGTGGTGGAGTGTAAGTGCAAAAACATATTCTTTAAATGTTATGTATATGTACTAATATTCATTAGTATCACTCAATACAGTATCCAGTCTTGTCAAGAATGACTCAGAATTATTTGGCCATTCAAGGGTCTTCTGTTGCCTCTGAGAGAGTATTTTCTCAAGCTGGACTAAATGTGACTTTGTTGTGAAATGGTCTTCATTCAGATACAGTGGAAGCTCTTCAACTCCTGAAGAGTAGCTATACTAGTGGAGATTTGGCAGCTCAGAGTGAAGCTTTGCAATGGGAGGCTAAGTCCTGGACCATTGAGGCTTAATACTATAATGTAGTCATTCATATATTTGTGAAAAAATGTTTCTAGATGGGTACTATGAAAATTCCATTAAAGGTTCTAGGTTCTGAACTGGTTCTGAACCTGAACTGAACATGACTCGTTGCACTCGACCAGCTGTTTGAAAGCTGCACCTTCAACTTGAACTTGTCGTTCGTGGAGATTGATAGTATAATGTGGACGAATAAGAATTTGGCTCAAGCTATGATTACTCATCAAGCAAGTCCCGCTCTACAAACTTTTCCCTGATAATGCTTCAAAATATGAATCTTCTCCCATCCGACAAGGTCAAATCCATGTTTTCAAAGCAGTCTCCACCGCACAAGTAAGAGCGGATTGTTTAAACAATCTCTTGAGAGCGTTAGACTTCTACAGTGAAGGAAAGCTTGGTCCACTCAGCGAGGCACACCGCGGTTTCAGGGCATTGTGTATTTTCTTAACACCTTGTAACAGGAATGACATAGTAGGACCCCGGTAATGTCAACTTTCGATAGGACCACCAGGATCTCAAGTCGACGACATACGGTATGCTTACATATCCATGTCTCCAGCAAGTTCAGCTCGTACTGATTCTTCCCTTTTCACAAGGCACCGTGGATATTATCTTTCTCCTTGTTCAACGCGGAAATTTGGCAACCTTTTGACTTCGCCGGACAATTCCCATGATGTGTCACTAAAACCCTTCATTTACCTCCGTCGACGACGACGTTTCAGTTCCCCTGAAGATCGCAATTTTTTCTAGGTACCCACATAATGCGGT
>JBBPUL010000239.1:0-27743 GCA_038094675.1 Spongispora temasekensis | reverse complement strand
CTGATGGACAAGTATAGGGGATAAAAGTCATTTTGACCTGTCACTACAGACATTGTGGTCTTGTCACTACCAAGGATGATGGGTACAAACACCGAGCCATGCATTATAGCATCTTTGGCAATCACATCCTATTGTAAATGAGCAGTTTGCTGACAATAATGGATATAACAATGTACTGCTTGCTTCCATGCCCAGTCACTGGACATGAAGTCACACCACTGGTACTCATTGGTAGCTGAGGTGAACTCCTGATATGGACAATAGTCCATTTTGCCCACCAATTTGGGATTCCCTAGGATGCTCTTGAGAACTTCATGTGGACTACGACACTTCGAAAGATAGGATCGCACAGGTCCTTTTGCTCATCATCTCCGAGGTGTTTCCTCCCTGAGTATCTTTGCTTGTGGGCTCATATCAATGCACAGATGTGTTAAAGCAGTATGTGTACCATTTTTATTGATACAATGGCTGATGCTATAGGCTTACCAGTATCTTTGCAACTGAAGACACAGCATTGGCTCTGCAGGACTTGCACTGTGCTTAAGCTTCTTTATAGGCATGTTGAAGGAAACTATCAAAGCAGAGGCCACCAAATTCCTCAAAAACAACAGCTTCCTCTACATATGAACATCTTGATACAACAGATTCTCACAAGGCTTTCTCTGACTTCATTTTGCATTTACTTGTGAAGATCTACCTTCCTACAATCAAAGGCTACATCTGTGTCAGTGGCCTTGACATATTCACGCTTGAGCATACTAGCATCAAAGGAATCTTAGGTCTTTGTAGTGCCACAGTATTCTTTTTTTTTCTATTTGCATATCTGGTATTTCTTACAACTGATGAATATCTCTGTCATAGATACATAAAGTGTGGTTTAAACCTGATCAGCACCCATGGAATTGAGGACCTTGTGAAAACCAGGCACATGGGACAACCTCCCCAGGTCTTTGATAAACAACCTGGGAAGATAACATCTACTAAAAACACGTTTTCTGATCAGAAGTGGGGTGATGCTACAAGAGGTCTTTCTCATGTGGCTGACTGCCATAGCAATGCTCAGCTGAGCCACATTTTTGAAGTGGTGTATTCCATTGGTCATCAGCTAGACCAGGAGGCTGTTGAGGACATGGATATAGACATGCATCAGGATGAATACACTTTAATTTGTGAGTAGCCATCTCATTTTTTGCAGTATATTCACATGTTTTGCATAAAGGACCTCTTGCTGGATTTGCCACTGGTGCATCATTTTCAGTCTAGTACAGCTGTATTGGACTATATAGTACTCTATCCATTCTTTTCATTCTATTAGTGCTAATTTGCTACTATGATGCATTTTAATAAAGTGGTTGAAAGTGCTAAAGTGCATGTGATCAGCAAAGCAACAAAGCTCGAAAGTGCTAAAGTTCAAAAGTCCAAAAGTGTGAAAGCAGCTGTAAAGCAACTTTAAAGATGCGGGACCTGCTTTCAAAGCACTAATTTACTTTGCGTGACTTTACATGACCAGTTACTAAAGCATGCCAAAAGTCGACTTGAAGCTCGGCAAAGTTTAGCAAAGTGAATGTGAGATTTGCTGATGTTGGAGCCTATCTAGAGTCTCGGCCACTGTGAAAGGGGGGCATTTTGGCTGCTTGGACTGAGTCAGGACTAATTTGTTTGAGTGCCTTGCATTAACTTTCTAGACCGTGTAGTATGTGTCAGGCTTGCAAGGCCATGGTGTAGTGGGCTAAGAAGGCAGCTAAGAGGCTGGATGAGGTGGGTGCACCTTGGTTATTATTCTACTGTAGGGGGATAAGGAAATAGGGAATTTCTGTAAGTTTGAATTTGCCAGATCAGCCTGGTTTGGAAATTATTGGTATCATGAATGGTTTAGATAAGGGGTAGGGTCCAATGTATCTTTTTGTATTACATATGTTGTGGAATTGTTCCTGGTGAGCATGCACTGCAGGTGATTAATGTGGGGATCATGAGTGATGGATGGGCAGGAAGGCAATAATGAAAGAGGGATGTATTATAACACTATCTCTGAAGCTGTTGAGTTATGCAAAGAAGAGAAGAAGAAACCAAAAGATCAACAGTCGAGTTTACATGCCATCTGCAAAAAGATAGAAGATGAATGGGGGAAAAAGAAAAACTATGTAAGGGTAAGCAGAGATATAGTGTAATGGTGGCTGCAGGGAGGACAAAGTTCACACCAGTTCAACATGGATACAAATTCCTGGCTAATGAATGAAGAAGAGGAGAACATGGTCAATTTCTGTCTCAACTATGCTACACAAGGGTTTTCACTCAATCACAACTTGCTAAAGATGCACATTAATACAATCTTATAGGCATGTCTCAGAGAGAACTTCACAGAGTCTGGAGTTGGCCAGAATTAGATAAACTACTTTGTGGAGCATCATTCAGATTGACTGGGTCAGTACTGGAGCTCTTCCCTTGATACCATGGGCAGCAGATGTAACAGGATTTTAATTAGGTGGAGGAATCAAAGAATGAGTATTGGGTCCTGTTGGGGCCAAACTACAATATGTATGTATCAGCAATGTGACAGCAACTGTGAAACTATTACTGTACTGTGATTGTAATAATCTGTGCAGATGGAGGAGATATACCACCAACAATAATTTATAGAGGACAACACTTCTTGACTGAATGGCACCAAAATAATACTTTAGGTGCAAGGTGAGCACTCTTGAAAAGGGTAAAATTACACACTCACTTGAATGCTAGCATTTACCACTCCCTAAAGGTGTCATGACCGTGACAACTCCGCCGCTTAATAAGCCTTCTCTGCTTCTATTCCGACTCAACTCCGTTTTCTTTTGTACTTAGACATTTCTTTCTATTCTTTCTTATCCGACTCCAAGTCCAATATGTATCACGTGACCAGTATTTACTTACCCGGTCACCGACTGATCGGCGACTGTGCTTTCCTCCCCATGTTTCTATGACATCATTTCATTGATCTGTTATTTGGCTTCTTTCTATACCCGCATTACAAAGTCTCTTTCTAATCTTTGTCATCTATGTACTCCACCTTCACCTACCATTAGTACCACCTCCAATACTTTGTATAAATACTCTCTCTCACTGAGGACTTACTCCTCAGTTTGAATATCATCTTATTATAAAGTCTCTTCTCCTCTCTCATCTTCAAAAACTACCTCTTCAACGAATCCCGCCTTCATCCTCAGTCTCCCTCCTCCCAATTCCTAAGTCCGAGGACCGGGATCACTCTAGGGCGCAGCACTCCATCTTAGTTGCTGAAGCCAAGTCCTCATCCCTCTGAACTCTGAACTCCCTTTTTTCTATTCTGCCTCCTGTTCTCATCAGAGATAAGCAGAGTAGATCGGACCTTGACAAAAGGGCTGGACAGATGGAGAGTTAGGGTGGCTCTGGATTAAAGATCTTGATCATAAGACCTGCACAAAAGTGAATGGATGTGCACATCTTCTTCTTATTGATGGACACAATTCACATTACATGGAAGAGTTCCTAGACTATGCAAGGGTCAACAACATCCACATCCTCTGTTATCCACCACATACTACCCATGTCTACCAAACTTTGAATGTTGGCATTTTCAGAGTTCTGAAGCATTACTGAACTGTTGAATGTAATTAGTAGTATAGTACATAAAGGACACATGCCAAAAGATTGGAATGGGGAACTTCCTACCTATCTATGCTCATGCTCACAAAAAGGTGCTCACATCACAAACTATATATGCTGCATTTCAAAAGACCAGCGTCTGGCCTCTAAACCCAAATGCCATCTCACCTAACATGATGGCACACAGCTTTGAAACATCATGTGTGGGTCATATGCCCCTCCCACAACTGAGTCCTATTGGCTATCTATCTGCATCAAGCACAGAAGGCTCATGGTGCTGCTTTGTCAGCACCCAACATTATACCATCAGCATCTGAATCCAACTTGGATACCCTGTGTTATGACAGGTGCAGGTAGTGTCAGCTGTAGACTCAATGCACAACCTAAAGCTGTGAGGCAAGAGCAAGGGGCATAGGTCCTGAGTGCAATGCACAGAGACTAGTTACTACTCTTCCTAGGTGAGTATGTAGCAACGTCGAAGATGAAGGTAGAGTATCCTCGAGCGAAGATGCTGCAAGGCCAAGTGAGTCGATGGGAGAGCAAAGGGGAGCAAGAGGGTCAAAGATGCAATAGATTGCTATCTCGAGTAGGCTCAACCTAAAGATACACTGCTTGTGCTACACCTCTATATATACATGCAGGGGATGTGCACGGACCAGGCCTAAGAAGAGCCTCAAAGACAAAGAAAGACATAAGGAGAAAAAGGATAAGCATCTATGAGTAATCCACAGTATGAATGAGTAAGACGAAGACTGCAGATTGGAAATAAGAAGCAAATGCACAGCAGAGAAGATCAACAGAGAATATGCTGTGGCACGAGGACTACAGAAGCAGTAGAAGAGAAGCTCAGGTGAAATATCTGAGATAAGGATAAGTGACACAAGGTGTCGGAAGCAATAAGTGAAACAAAGAAGCAAGAAGGGCATGCAGTGCCAAAGGAAAGAGTCTGAGAGTAAAGGAAGCAGCATAAGCCAATGGGAGGGGTTGGCGAAGGGACAATGGTAAACTGGGGCAATATGCAGTATCAGAGACCACAGGTCCAGGGGAATGGTGATGGGTATTGCCAGTAGGATGACCAGCGAGGTATAGGCGAACCAGCAGGAACAGCTGGTGAGACATCTAGAGGCACAATTGAGAGGTGCCACAGCTAGGACAAAGGAAAAGAAAAGGGGCCATAGACCAATTGTAACACCCTGCCATCAGTGTCTGACTTGGAGATGCTTGGCCATGGATCCAGCTCCAAGTCACTGCCAGTAGCCACAGTGGTGAATGGAAATCTATGGCTAATAGACAGAACCTAGCAGTTCACAATACTGTAAAGGCACTCAAGTCAATATCAGCATCATTTCTGGTGAATGAGACAATCCTTACCTCAGCAATAAGTCAGATGCTCATCTACATATCAATCATCACTGCTGACACCCATACAAAAATGGAAACATGAGCTATTAGATCGGGAACTAGAAAATGAACTAGAACATGCATATCAAGAGGCCTTGCACCAGTCACTTGCATGTGAAGACCAATACAAAGCACACACCATTGAGTTACAGTCAGCACTTATTCTACAGTCAATTTACTGCAATAGAATTATGGGTCAGTTGGCTGCTCAGGAAGAAAGGGAAGGAAAGAAAAAGAAGGGAAAACTCATGGCTGGTGGAATGCCCAGGCTACTAACTGCAGATAGTGTTTGATGGTCTGATTATATAACTGGCAAAAAACCATAACTGAACTAAACCATAACTGCTTGTGACCAGCCTGACAGTCCAGTTACAGATGGTTATGGTTCGGTCACAGTTACAGTCACACTCAATGCTAGCATATCAAAAACCATAGGAAAACTGGTTAGAATCAGTTATCAATACAAACCAATGACTACATAATACATACAAATGGTATAACAGACATGACTCGATGAGTACAAAAACTACAAGTTACAACACCACCACCTCTTCATCCATTTGTTGGAGCTCCCTAAACTCCTCAAGAAAGATTTCAGCTGAGTTGAACACAGCCTGGTTGACAACATTCTTGTGTCAGGCATGCTTCATGACTTGCAATTCTTCAAACCTTTCAGCACCAAGTCTTGAATGCCAGTCTGTTGCCACCTCAGCACCTGCTGAGAAGAGTTGTTTGCAAGGCATGGAAGATGCCAGAATGGCACAAACATCCCACATGATTCAAGATAGTGTCAGATAAATAGCAGAATAAGCCTAAATAAATCAAAGAAACAGTGACAATCATGATGTGCTTACTGCCCACCATGCTAGTATGTCCATGTCTTTCTTTCAACTTCAATGATGGTGAGGTAATGGTGTAACTCAGCATGCCAGCCAAGTGTTCCAGCACTCTGCTTGGCTACATTCTCCATGAGAGCATGACGATGCCATTCATATTCATCACCCAACATGCAAGTGGTGCTGCCATCAGGAGATACTGGCTGGCTTGGTGCCGGTGCTGCTTCACAATGAGCATCATTCCAGTAGTGTGAAACAGAGTCTTCAACAATCTTCATAGCTTCATCATACTAATTCTTGGCATGTTTGTTACCCATAGATTGCTCTCTTGCCTGTTCCTCCTCTCCACCCCATGCCATCTTGATATACTCCATTTTGTAATAGGGGTGGAGAACTGATAAACATTAGTACTCATCAGTTGACATGCTAACATAACACACTGAGAGAGAGCACATAGACTAGTTTCTGGTCGAACTTGTTGTAGTATTTGCTAATCTTTTGAAGGCCATGCTTGATTGTGTCGCTGTATTGAATGTACCATGAGACTTCTTTTTTTGATTCCCAGACAGTCTGAAGTTCTTCTAAGGCTGGGATACCTCACCATAAGATTGGATGATTGTTGCTTGAGAAGTATTCCTGGATGTTGTTTGCATCCTAGCATAGTAAACAGTTAGTATTGTAATATAGATGGATGATGGTGATAACATACCACGATGATATGACATATGTCATTCACATGCTCCCACTCAGCTGGCCTCAGGGCGAAAGCAGTCCAAGGTATGTGCTTCACCCCACAGCCATGGTGATGGATGGTTGTAATGGGTCCAAAAAGTTCATCTGCAGATTGAATAAAAAGGTTGATGGGCTGCCAGTCATAGTGGAGTAGACTTGAATGTGAGTTATTGATAGTAGCTGAGTAAGACTGAGAACGTACCTGATGGAGTTGATATGCATGGGCAAGCATCCTATCAGCAGTGCCCCAGCGGACATTGCTGTGCAGTGGAATAGACAAGGGAATTTCAATACTACAGTTTTCTTGAAGTGTTTTGAAGTATTCGATACATTGACTGCTGCATTGTATCTACACAACTAGTTATCAGTGGTGTACTACCAGCACAAGCAAATTTGAAAAATACCTTTATAGCAAGCATATAAATGGCAGCTACAACATCTAACGTACCACCTAGACGATTGTTGGAAAGAGATGGATCAAACTCCCATATCATTGTGGCTGTCTCAACAGCTGAGATGTTGGTGACAGCAGACATTACGGTGGAGACGGCAAGGTTGAGAACATGTCTGAGGCATGGGAGATAGTATTGGACTGGATTGAATGTATACACCTCATTCTTGTGGAGTAAGTCTTCAATTTTGTCGCACATGCTGTTATTGTTGCTAGCATTATCGGCAGTGATGCAGAAGAGATTGGATGGCTGAAAAAAAAAAAAAAAAAAAAAGAATGAAAAAGAATGAAAACTAAAGGAAAAGAATACTTACATTGGAGGATGACTTTGAGGGAACAATTCCAGTGCACTGGCAGAGTGTAACAAAGTAGTGTGCCATGTTCTCACCAGTGTGCTGTCCTGAAACTGCCCAAAAAGTGACTACTTGTGACTGGAGCTCCCATTTCAAGATCTTCATATTGGTGTAGATCTAGTGGGCAGTTATATCCATAAATCCAGCCTTCGTCTGGTCAACTGACCACATGTCTACTGTAGTTGACACAAGACCAGTGTTCGAGGACTGATTAACAATCATAAGTTCAGGCTACTAGCATGTGACATCGACCATATTGATGATAAACTTACCTGAAACTTGCCATTGAGATCATCTAAGAATTCTGAGAACTTGTTGTGGATGTATATTGTGACATTGTGTGTAGAGGGCAGGTCAGCTTTAGTAGCATTTGGGCACATTGCTACTAGGCAGTTGCAAAAGGTTAGTTTGTTGGCTACACTGAGAGACTAGTAGATGCAATTGAGCATGATAAGCAATAAATGAAACAACTCCAAGCATAGTGCAGTGATTAGTGCTCACCTGATCATCACATATGATGAATTCAGCCACCCGCTTTAAGGTAATCTCCCTCAAAAATGTGTGCAGTCCTTGGGCCTTTGAAAAAACTCCATCAAATGTCATCTGTTGTAAATTCTCTCTTGTTTGGCATCTTGCAGCTTCATCTTGCTCCTTCAATACATCTTGTGGCACTGCTCGGTAGTTCTCGGCAATACCCTGCTCAGCATATCATGCCTGGCACTCTGCATAGTAGCCATGGATGTGGTGTCGACAAGAAGAATTGCTGCCTATATGGAAAGCTCATTGCTTTCTATGTTTCTTGATGAAATTTTCATCATCTCTGAGATTTGGTGAGCTACTCGTTACTTGGTGCTTCCACCACACACTTCAATACTTACCTACAGACCATACACCACTGTCCTTTCAATGTCTGAGAGATTCCCGGACTGGCATCTGCTTGAACAAACTTGACAGTGACCCAGTCCGAAAAAATGGTGTGTAAATCATCAGCATTCTGCTTCTTTGTCTTTCACTGCTCAGGAATAGTGATGTCTGGCAGATCCTCCCCCTCTGTCATGTTCTACTCAATCCATCAGCATCAATTCTATCTCAATTGCCATCAAATACCTCTGGTGCTTATAAGTCCTGACTGATGCTTGCTCTTCCATCACTGCTGCCATCAGTATCCATTTACGACATCACCTCTTCAGCTACCAACTTGTGATTATGATAATCTGATGCCTCCTCAATAGGAGTCAGATGTCTTTGGCTACCACCATGACCGCTATGACATTTAGGCTTCTTTTGTCATTGTGAGGTATGTTCACCATCAGGATTGGTGCCAGAGTTCTTAGACTGATCTGTTTCACTGCAACTAGAAGGTGCCCGAGCCTGTTTCTTGCCTTTGTCCTTCAACAATTATCTTTGGGAGGATGGAATTGAGTGTGTGCTTTGTGCCCATTGGAGCCCTGAGCTTTTGCTTTTTCTGTTGCAACACGCAACTGACTAGACTTGTGAGCAGTGTCACTGGGCATCGGAAGTTGTAATGGGGGTTTGTACAAGTGACGAGTGTCGAGTGAGCAGAGAATCGTGTCTGAGTCCAAGAGACCAAGTCATGCATTTTGAAAATTTACACTATACAATATGTTGACTATGTGAGACTCAGCTTGAGGTCGCTTGGCTACTCGCTCCATGACCAGTTTCATAAAAACCAGTCCAGACTGACTACATAACCACACTGTAACTGACAGTGACCAGTTCACAGAGGTTCAGTTCGGTCATGAGTGTGATGCAAAAAAAGTGTAACTGGTCATGGTTATGGTTATGCACAAAAAAGGCAAATAACTAGACCAGACCAGACCTTAAAATGCTAACTGCAGATATCTTTCACAATTAAGTTATTGAATTCGAGAAAGCCACAGCCAATGAAGAAGTGTAGTGCAAAAATAGGAAGAAATAAAGGGAGAGTCAAGCTAAGGCACTGGAAACATGAAAAGAGGCAGAAAATGAGTGAGAAAGCAAAATATGGCTCAAAAAAAGGCTTACAAGTAGGAAGTTAAGGCTGGAAAGTTGAAAGGAACTTGAAAAAGTTAAAGAAGCAGAAAGTACATTAGGATCAACCAAAGTGCAGAAAACTCAAGAAGCCACTCCCTAAGCTGGATATTGTGAGCATCAACTTGAACATTGAATGTGGGGATGGGCCAGAGAGTGATGACAATGATATGGATAGTGATAGTCTGGGCACTGAGATTTGCCCTTTTTAGGCTGGTGCAAATGGTGGTGCTGTGCTGATAACATCAGTAAAATATATCCCCCTGTACAGGTCTATATAGACTTATATAAACTATCAAAAATAAATCACAAATTTAATTTCAAAATCAAATTATTTCAAACTCAGTCATTACATAAACATTACATAATCCTCCATAGTGCACATTGGGCACTTTCTGCTCCTTACCTGAGACAAGCCTTTTTATATCACTGCCATGTATCTCTCAAAGAATTTGGTCACAACACATTATGTCATCATGCAGACAAGTGAAGAGGGTGAGGATAAATTCAACTTTCTTGTGAGCAGAAAAGAATAACACACATCACAGATCTCAATCACAGAAGCCTGGTATGACCTTCACCAAGCTGAACAGCAGGTAGATTCTCTCTGGGAGATATTCAATCTCCAGGCAAAAATGGAGGAGATATTGTTGAATCTTGATGAGATGAAGAAGGGTGTTTTAATGGCAATAAACGGAGCTGCTCACAACCTTCCTTCTTTAACTGCACAGAGAACTAAGACACAGAAGACAAAGACTCGCTTGCTATGTTTGTTGCAAGAAGATCCGCACGATGATGATGCAGGCGACCCCTTTACTGAAGACACTGAGATTGTCGAGCACCTGGATGCCATGGCATACTGTGCAGTTTAAGAAGGAAGGTCAGACCTTTCTTCTTTAACTGCACAGAGAACTAAGACATAGAAGATGAAGACTTGCTCACGATGTTTGTTGCAAGAAGATCCACATGATGATGATGCAGGTGACCCCTTTACTGGAGACACTGAGATTGTTGAGCACCTGGATGCCATGGGATATGAAGTTGTTACAGCACTAGCTGATGTGCATGGTTTCTATGTTTACATTTCACTGATTTCTCACTCCCACACCTTAGTACAAATATATGGCAAATATATCTTCGAAGTCAGACCCTGACATCCACAAGTTCCTCAAGCTTACAGAAGATCAGCAAGAGGTGGATATTTTGCAGTACCTGGCAAATATCCACTCTCTCTTCAATTATACCATCCCCGGCATCCAGACCTGGGAATGCAGCTCCAGAGGGTTCACCATTCACAGCCAATCAGGTGGAGGCCACCTCACAGCACTTCATCAACCCAATGAATGTCTGTGGTCTGCTGCCATGCAACTTGCTGAGGCAGTGGCATTTATGCATGACTGTGGCATTGCCCATCAAGATATCAAGCTGTCGAATGTGCTCATTCTGCCTAATGGTGGCCACCTTTCAATCATCAACTACAACATTGCTGTCTTCATCAAAGATGATGGAAGCAAATCTCGCAGTAAAGTTGGTATGGAGGAGTATATTGCACCCAAAGTTACAGGGAGAAACGTGTACAATCTGATCTGTGCTGACCTATGGTCGTGTGGCAAGATGCTGGAAGCACTGTGTAGTCTCTGCAAGTCATCAATGCAGAAAGAACTTACTATAGCCATCTGTATAGATGCAATGGTCACGCGTCACACAGAGGCTGTTGCATTGCAAATTTTACCCCTGTCATGCATCACAGGGGGGACATTGCTAACTGAACTACCAACTCATAGGGTAGAAATTTGTACCACTTAATTGTCACTAATACAAGCCCAAATGTTCTCGAACTCACCTGCAGCTGTGAGACCATCATCATTACCTCTTTCTGCTGCCCCAACATAATCTGAAATGATGTCAACTTGAGTGGGAATACTAGTAACTGCATCCATGACCTCTAAGTTGAAGGCATCACGAATGACAGCACTAGAGGGGACATCAGCATCATCATCACCTACTTTGGAATTGAATTGATCCTCAGATAAAGTGTCTTCAAGTCCATGAACAATACCCATGCAGTCCATGATCTCCTGGTGGAGCACAGGGTGTGCACACAAATACTGAGCGAGTGCTAATTGAGACATTTTGCTCATCAAACAGGTTGCAGATAGATTCCAGGTTTTCACTCAGCATCGTTCCCAGGCCTTTAAAGTGTCGATGTTACTATTAAGATGCCATGTACTAGGAATGAAGAACTTGTACAAACCTTCTGGACAAGCTCTCAACCAAATGGACTGGTCATAACTCATAGACACTTATGATACTTGCCACTGATGCATCCTGCAAGACTGGTAGTGAAGTTGAAAATTTAACTTGATCTGGTGTTAACCCACTGTCAATCTGATGCTGGTGCAAGTGTACCAAGAATTCCATTTGGTGTTGCTTAAGGTGATGTTTGATGACATGGTTGAGCTCAATGTTTGCAGGTTGAAAGATGCCAGTACCTAAATGCAGCAAAGAAGTGTGAGATGCATACGGAAGCAAATTTATAACAAATGACTCACAATCGGCAGGCACAAAGCACAAAATGATGTGTGGGAACTCTTTGAAAATATAGAAACAGAAATCTTCACCTGTATGAACTGGGTAGCAGTCAAGGTAGACCACAGCAATTTGAGTGTCATCAAGGTCAGGGTCTGCTTCAATGGCACTGCGACGGTACGGCTAAAAGATGAACTCAATCCACTAGTAATGCAGGGCTTATCATCAGTGACAATCTTGTGAAGTGCAACATCATGATGGTGCACAAGTTACCTCTTTCATAGTCTTGAGCATGCTATAGTGACTGCCTTTTCTATCACTTTTTGCAAACACAAAGTTAAAACCATACTCCTGTGCTTCTGCCATGGATTCCGCAGTTGCTGATGGTAATGAATGTTCTGATGCTCCAGCCCAAATTTGTTGAAAAGGTAGAAAGGTCCCCTCAGGAGTGCTGGCTACGAGCAGTGTGTATGCACATTTTTCATCCTTGGCAATGATCTCAACTTGTTGGCTACCTTACTCTGCAAAAGTTCATCAGCAAAACAACCTTTTGCATTTTGGCAGAGTGTGGCAGTGCTCCACAGAGAGGTACCCAAAATTACAGACACTACAGAGCCTACAGACAAGGGTTGTTTTGCTGATGTTGTACCACTGCTCGGAAGAATGTAGCAACCAATTTGGTCAAACCCAACTACAAGCTGTGAATTGCAAGTGGAATGAGTTGAATCACATCCAGCAAAATGCACAAATGAAACTTTTGACTCATCTTTGGTGGCACATTGTGCCATTTGATGACATAGACCAGTCAGAAAAAGCATTCTTCACACTTGTCTTCTGCATTGGATGGAAGTTTGGCTGCAGCGCGTGTCCCTTTCCGAGGTGTCCAGTCAAGGACACTCTCAAAGAATGAGCATACAAATTTCTGGATTGGTAGATTAGCTTGAATCGGAGATCCAAGTCAAGATCCATAATGGAGAACCTACCTCTGAGCACTTGAACATTGAGAGCAAGTCAGGAATATGCTTGCGAATGACAGCAAGCATGATTGATCATGCCACAACAACATTTACTGGCAGTCCAGACTCACGCAGGGATTTGAGCTTTTCGACAATTTTGTCTTGCACATGAGGATGACCAGATAGAACTCCAGAACATCCAGAACCAGCAAGGGTGTGTCGTTGTTGAACATTGTTGAGCATAAACAGAGACCATTGACATTTTGTGTCATCATCAATCCACCTCGAGACAGTTCCCTTGTTGAGGGCAGAAAAGAGCTTGGGATGATCCCACTGAAGTGCCCTTGTCATGGCACTGGGAGACCAGTCATATTTTCTCACAGCAGCATCAATGTAAACCCACAATAGAGGGTGGTACCAATTCATTCATTTGTGTTGCTCTTATTTGGTACCCCCTTGCTTGCCACTTCTTTTAGTTTTCCACTCTGAGTGCTCTGTGCATGAAATTGAAACAACATCAAGCTGCATACTACTAGCAGCCCTGGTATTCGATTCTTTCAATGCCTGGTATGTTTTCTCTCATTACTAAATCTTCATAAATCTGTACAATCATGGACTTACATTATTGACTGATTGTTTTATCTCTGCAGCTGATGCTGCTAGTGTTACGATTGGCCCTTTTCCTTTGTTCTTTTGCTCTCTTTTGCTTTGTATTACTTAAAACAGCACAGCCCTTCTCCTTAGTCAGCATTCACAGCTGTGCACTCTCTTATCTCTTATCTCTGACTCATGCGTTCCACGATATTCCATGTAGTTCTATCACGCACAGCCTTCTGACTCGTTTCGCACTGTGCATGACTCACTTTCCCTTATCTCCAGTTACCTCATTTGGGTTTTCCTCTTGTCGTGTTGTAGCACAGCCTGGTCTGTGCGCAGGACCCTCTACATATAAATAGGGCATAGTACAAGCAGTGTAACCTTAGCTTGAGCCTACTCGAGATAGCAATCTATTGCGTCTTTGACCCTCTCGCTCCCCTCTGCTCTCCTCTCATACCACTTGGCCTTGCAGCATCTTCGCTCGAGGACACTCTACCTTCGTCTTCGACGTCACTACATACTCGCCTAGGCAGAGTAGTGACCAGTCTCTGTGCATTGTGCTCAGGACCTATGCCCCTCGTCTCCGTCTCACAGCTTTAGGTTGCGCATCGAGTCTACGGCTGATGCTATCCGCGCCTGTCATAACAAAAGGCTCAAGCTCTTCGAACGCGACTACCCTTATTGTAGCTCGCAGCCATTTTGGCCCCTCCGTCACCTTTGAAGCGGCACCCCCGCCCACCACCATCGCCCCTTGTAACCTCTCCCTCTTGGAGGTCCACTACCCCCCCTAGTCCTAGCTCCAGAACCACTATGCCCCCTTCACCACCCAGCCCCCCATCTCCGATGTCTTCTAAGCCCACCAAACTTTGCCTTGCCCAACCCAAGGCCTTCACAGGCAAACAATGCGATGCCATGCCCTGGCTTCGCTTGGTACTACGATACCTCGCCGTTAACGTCGACATCTACTCGATGGATGAGAAGAAGATAGGTTTCGCCCTGTCATTTATGAACGTCGGAAACACTCTTACATGGGCAGATACTTTCACAGAGAAAAGCATGCGAGGAACCAACATGGCCCTGGGATCCTGGGACGACTTCATGCTTACTTCGAGAGCCCCAACACCGCTGCCAACACTTTGACCTGGTTGGCCACTTA
Source organism: Spongispora temasekensis (assembly GCA_038094675.1). Classification (NCBI taxonomy): domain Eukaryota; kingdom Fungi; phylum Basidiomycota; class Agaricomycetes; order Boletales; family Boletaceae; genus Spongispora; species Spongispora temasekensis. The sequence continues at coordinate 13,083 of JBBPUL010000239.1, read as the reverse complement.
TCGCATCAACAAGTGACGCGATGGGACCTTCCAACCATCCCTCAACCAATATATCTCCGAATTCTGCAACCAGGTCAGCTTGGCGGGACTCAATGAGGCAGCTACCATCTGCCACTACTTCTCCACAGGCATTCCCCCTTCACTCTCCGAGAAGGTGTACCTCATGGACACCGTTTCTACCACCATCGATGATTGGATCAAGAATGCCTCTCGTCTTGACAACCAGCATAAATGTGCTAAGCTTGTTGCCCACCAGCACAAGCACTCCTCAACCCCCACCTTTGTCCCTCGTCCTACTCAGCCCTCTTGCGAGAAAGACCCCAACGCCATGGACGTGGATGCCATCCGCATCCCAAAACTCACCCCCGAAGAGCATGAACGCTGCTTCAAACAAGGACTTTGCCTCTGATGCAGAAAATCAGGTCATTTTTCTAACAAATGCCCCACATTCAAAGATCTTTCCCCATGCCCCAAGACCGACCGAAAGGTCGCCAAAGCTGAAGAAGAGATGCCAGATCTTACAGATGAAGATGACGACAAAGACCTTCACATAGAAGCAGTGGGGATAAGGGATTTTTGAAAGGAAGGACTTCTTCGATGCAAGTACCTCCCCAATGTTTCATTTCTTGTGCGCCTGTACTAGTATCCACATCCAATAGAGCTATGCGTATCCCCATTCAGCTCGTGGTACCCTCGCACACTATGAAAGTCGTCGACTCTCCTGCTCTCGTTGACTCTGGAGCGGAAATCTCCTGTCTTGATTGGGCCTTTGCCGGAAGACATTGTCTCCCTCGAACCCGCCTAGAACAACCCATCCATGTCCGCAACATAGATCAATCCGCGAACTCCAATGGAGATATCTTGTTCTCCACTGAACTCTATGTCTCTGTCGGGGAAGGAGTTACCCAAAAGGTGCTCTTTTACCTCATGAACTGTGGAAAAGAAAACGTTATCCTCAGTCTCCCCTGGCTCCGCCTCGCCAACCCAACAATTGATTGGGAAAAGCAGACCATCTCCATCTCTGAGGCCCTTGACCAATCCGCGGATCTCTATCATGCCTATGTTGCTGACCAAAAATGACATGACTCTCATTACTGCGCCCCACCTCTACGAGGCTTCGGGGAAACTTTGATTCGGTGTGTCAACACAACCCCCGAAACCCACAGGCACCTACATGCGTACTTGGACATTCAGTCTGAGAAACGGTGGCAACATCAAACACTCAGCCACTACTCCATCAACCGTGTCACCTGAGGAGGACCATACATCCTGCCCTCTGCCACCATCGCCTGCTACTCCGAAGCAACCAAACTTGCGGAGAAAGCCGGGACCCAGACCTAAGAGGTCACCTTGCCCCCAGAGTACTCAGACTTCGCCAAAGTCTTTGAGGAAAAAGATTGTGAATCGCTTCCCCCGTCACGACCCTATGATCACGAGATCAACCTCGACGAGTCCTTTGTCCCAAAAATCGGGAAAATCTACCCCTTGTCTCCCGAAGAACAAAAGGAAACCGAAGCCTTCCTAGACGAAAACCTTTGCTCCGGGAAAATTCACCCCTCTAAATCCCCGCAGGCCTCCCCCTTTTTCTTCATCAAGAAGAAGGATGGCAAACTTCATCCATGTCAAGACTACAGATACCTGAATGAACATACTATCCGCAACGCCTACCCCCTGCCCCTTGTCTCAGACCTCGTCGACAAGCTCAAAGGAGCAAACGTCTTCACCAAATTCGACGTCCGATGGGGTTACAACAACATATGCATCAAAGGATGGTCACCAGTGGAAAGGCACCTTTATCACCCACAAGGGCCTTTTCGAACCTATGGTCATGTTCTTCGGCATGAACAACTCCCTGTCGACTTTCCAGCATTTCATGAATGACTCATTCAGAGACATGATCGCCGAAGGATGGCTTGTCATCTATATGGACGACTTGCTCATCTTCTCCCCGGATAATGAATCCCACACCGAGCGCACCCGCTGAGTCCTCCAGTGCATGATGGAATTAGACCTCCACCTACGCCTCAACAAATGCAAGTTTGCCACTCCCGAGGTGGAGTACCTCGGCATGATTGTCAAACCAGGTGAACTTGCCATGGATCCCGTCAAGCTCGATGGTATCGCTTCCTGGCCTACCCCAAAGAAAGTCAAGGACATGCACTCTTTCCTAGGATTCGCAAACTTCTACCAGCACTTCATTCCTTCATATTCAGACGTCGCCCACCCTCTCATCGATCTCACCAAGAAAACCGCCGCGTGGCTTTGGACCCCCCAATGCCAAACATCCTTCGATGAGCTCAAAAAACTCTTTCTCTCTCGACCCATCCTCCATCTCCCAGACCTCTCCAGACCCTTTGCAGTAGCCACCAATGCATCACGAGATGCCACTGGTGCTATCCTTCTCCAAACAGATTCAAACGGGACTGGCATCCCTGTTCCTACCTCTCCCAGTCATTCTCCCCAGCAGAACGCAACTATGACATCTTTGACCACGAACTCCTGGCCATCATCCGAGCCCTCAAAGCTTGGTGCCACTACCTCCATGGCTCGCAACATCTGGTCCAGGTCTTCACCGACCACAAGAACCTGACATATTTCTGTCAGCCCCAAAATCTCAACTGTCGCCAAGCGCGATGGCTCCTTGATCTTGCAGATTTCGATCCCAAGATGACCCACGTCCCCGGTTCTCTACTCTCTGGCCCTGACACACTCTCTCGCTGCCCGGACAGACTCTTGTCTGAGTCCGACAACCAAGTGGTCACCCTCCTCCCTGAACCTCTCTTCGTCCAAGTTGTCGATTCTGTCCTCTCCACCGCCATCCGAAAACATTCTGCACACGACGAACTCGTCACCTGCCTCCGTGCTGACCTCGAAGGTCCTGTCACTGCCCCAAACCTTCGCAACTGCCTCTCTGATTGGCAATTCAAGGAAGACCTCCTTTGTTATTGAGATTGCGTCTATGTCCTGGAATCCGACCGCCTTGCGGTTATCCAACGTGCCCATGACCACCCCTCTGCTGGCCACCCTGGATATCTCAAAACCCGTCAATTGGTCGCTCATGACTTCTGGTGGCCTGGCCTTGCCACCCAGGTTCACCGTTATGTCGAGGGTTGCACCTTTTGCCAACAGAACAAGGCAAACACCCACCCCACCATCTCTCCTTTGTCCTCTATTAAATCCCTCGCCTCGCGCCTGTTCCAACAAGTATCCTGCGATCTTATCACAGACCTTCTGTTATCCAACAGTTTTGACAGCCTACTGGTCGTGGTCGACCACAGGCTTACTAAGGGAGTAATTCTCTGCCCTACTAAGAAACAAATCACCACCGAGGGAGTAGCAACCCTCTTTTTTCACAAAGTTTACCACCGCTGGGGCCTCTATGACAAGATCATCTCCGATCGAGGCCCCCAATTCGCATCCACCTTCACTCGAGAGCTTGGAAAGCTCCTGAAATATGACCTCTCTCTGTCCACCATATATCACCCCCAATCCGATGGAGAAATGGAACGTGTCAACCAGGAGGTTGAAACATATCTTCGAATCTTTTGCGGGAACAACCTGACTGCATGGGCTGACTACATCACCCACCCGGAATTTATGCACAATCACCACCCCCACTCTGTCACCAGCAAATCGCCGTTCTACCTCATGTATGGCTTTGAACCCCGTGCCCTCCCCACAGTCCTTGTGGAAACACCGCTCCCAGCCCTGGAAGAATGCCTCAAGGCCCTATCCGCAGCAAGGAACGAGGCACTCGCTGCCCATGAGCTCGCATGCCAGGTGATGGCATCCCACACACACCGTTCTTTCACTCCATTTACAAAGGGGGACAAGGTGTGGTTAGAAGCAAAAAACCTCAATCGCCGCATCGCGAACCCCAAATTTGCATCAAAAAGGGAAGGACCCTTCGTTATCACAGACGTCCTATCCCCCTTGACTTATAAACTCTGACTCCCAGTGACATGGAAGATTCACCCCATATTCCACGCTTCCCTCTTATCGTCCTATCGCGAAAACAGCGTACACGGCCCGAACTTCCCTGCTTCACCCCCGGAGCTAATAGAAGGCGAAGAGGAATATGAAATCAAGAAGGTCCTATGCCACAGAGGAACACCTCACTCCCACATGTTCCTGATCTGATAGAAGGGTTATACCGTGGAAGAAGACTCCTGGTCCCAGAACGGAACCTGAAAAATGCAAAGTCCACTCTGAGGGAATATAAGAACCTTCATCCGAAGGCCTTCCCTCCCCCAAAGCAATAGCTTTCTTACCCAACAATGCCCTCCATCGTCTTCGCCCCCTCGCCTCTCCATTTTTCTTTTAGCATGTCTAACAATGTCTCTACCACATCTCTCTCATCTCCCTCGTCCCTGTCCGTTTCAGTACCTCCTACGGAGGACCATCTTGCTTCGCCGCCACGCACCCCTTCTCCGTTGCTGGCCAACACTCCTCATCATGAGGATGCTGTGGTACTGGCAATGGACAGTCTTCCTCCTAGCCCAGGCGCTACATATACCGTCTCCATCCTCGAGCCGCCCGCCGACGCCCCAACCCCCATAATTTCCGTGGATATCCCTATCCATGCCCACACCCTCCGGTCCTCTGACCCTACTGACGACGAACGCAATATGCTCCACGAGTTCCTCATGGACCCCCACATATTCACGGGGATTTCCGCTTTCACCAATCCCTCCTCACTGTTCTTCCTTCTCTTCATGCTTTACCTCCAGTTGGAGCATCTCCCTCATCTACTCCAGTCTCTCATCGGCAGTGACCACCACAGCATCGCCCTCATCAGGGCCTCCATCTGGAACATCCACTCCCGAGCCATGGGACATATCCATAATGTGGCTCACCAGATGGGTTATCTAGAGTTCGTCCAGGAAGTCGACAGATACCTCTGGGAGACTGCCGCCGTTACAGTCCCCACCAACATCTCTATCAGGGACTTCGCGCTTCGCTCCCCTTCCCCTTCACCCTCCGAGATCATTCAGGACTCGGTCCCTGCAGCCAACGAAACGCCCAGCACCTCCTTCTCCCCTATCGATCCCATGGAAGCACTAGCTATCGATGCTCTCCAAGCCTGCTTTAATCGAATTCAAGAGGCTACAGTCCAGCACCGGATCCTACAAGGAGACCTGCCCTGCCCGAGTGACCACAACTGCTATCGGGACTCCTGTTTTGTATGTCATAGACTCGGGCATATTCGGGTGCACTGCCCCCACTACACATGTCCATTCTGTCATCGCCGCTCTCCCTGCCATACCCAAGCCACCTGTCCCTTCCATAACTGTCGATCCCTGCCTGGATCCTCCTCCTCCTCAACCTCCTCTCGCAGCTCTCACCAATCCCGGGGATCCTTTCAGTCCCGCACCTCCCGTACTTCCAGCCGCTCTCAGCGCTCTAGCTGCATGCTTCCAGTACCTCCACCTCAATCTCCACCAGCATTAAACAAGGATGACGATTTCTGCTTCGATTCGGTCGGAGAAAGCAACATGTGCGGATCACCCGTTGGATCTTGCTGTGGTCTGTAAAAAGGTCTCACTAGGGTTTCGACCTTACTAAGGGGGTAATGTTACGATCGGCCATTTTCCTTTGTTCTTTCGCTCTCTTTTGCTTTGTATTACTTAAAACAGCACAGCCCTTCTCCTTAGTCAGCGTTCATGGCTGTGCACTCTCTTATCTCTTATCTCTGACTCATGTGTTCCATGATATTCCATGTAGTTCTATCATGCACAGCCTTCTGACTCATTTTGCGCTGTGCATGACTCACTTTCCCTTATCTCCAGTTACCTCATTTGGGTTTTCCTCTTATCGTGCTGTAGCACAGCCTGGTCTGTGCACAGGACCCTCTACATATAAATAGGGCATAGTACAAGTAGTGTAACCTTAGCTTGAGCCTACTCGAGATAGCAATCTATTGCATCTTTGACTCTCTCGCTCCCCTCTGCTCTCCTCTCATACCACTTGGCCTTGCAGCATCTTCGCTCGAGGACACTCTACCTTCGTCTTCGACGTCACTACATACTTGCCTAGGCGGAGTAGTGACCAGTCTCTGTGCATTGTGCTCAGGACCTACGCCCCTCGTCTCCATCTCGCAGCTTTAGGTTGCACATCGAGTCTACGGCTGATGCTACCCATGCCTGTCGTAACAGCTAGTAGTGTGCATTCGCATTCACAGCAGTGGCATTGTTGATCAACCACAAGCTGATGACGATGGGAATCTCTTTCAGCTTTTTCTCTTTTGTCATCATGCTCTCTTCCCTTCCACATTTTCTCTGTTAATTTGTCGAGTCATTTCCACTGATTCCATTGCTCTTCATCAGTTTCAATGCATTTCCAGTTCAGATCATGAAAGGTAAGTTGGTGAGTGGCACTAGCACTTGACCAGCCTTTCGGAGTGGGTTTGATTTGATGTGCCATCTCCACAGTAACACAGCTCTATTGACCCAAGTTCTTGGATGGCACACCCGAGTCAGTCTGAATGATATCTGGCCCTGGCTCTGCCAGTGTGTCTGTGCCAGTGGCCAGCATCTCTCCATGTGTTCGCTTTTTGTGTAAATCGACCTCAAGCATGTCCTCCAAGTTGCCATGTTTGCGCCTGCACAAATAGCAATAAAAATGTGTGAGTCTGGCTTGTCCTACTCGTACATTATCCAACATGCATGCACTGACTTTTGTGGGACCCTGGCACCCTGCATCTCAGCTGCTCGTATCAGCTGCTCAAGCCAAACCTCCCGCAAAAAAATCCACTCATTGTCAGTCTTCATCGTCTTCATGGTCAACTTGAATATATCAATGAGTGCCTTGTAGCATTCATCCTGCTCTCGAAAGATAACGGTCTGAAGTGACCTATACCAGGACATGACCATTGGTCTCTACTAACCACAAAAAAGAGAAGCTTAAAAGGGAGGACTGCAACTTAGGTCACAAGACACAAGAGGTCAAAGCTGGGGCTCAGCTCGACTCTTGGCCTGTCTTATATAGGTCTACTACTATTAAATACATGAGGCATTTAGTAAGCTACATGTGTCTACCATGAGGCGGTCCAGACTAATGATGTTATAGATAAGAGATAAGGAGTCTAGACTCCTGACGTCATTGATGATGTCATATCACGTGATCGTTCTAGACCACTGACATCATATTACGTAATGTGGTGTGCCACACTGTTGTGATGAGAAAAAGATGGTGAGTTCACATAGGATTACAACATTACCCTGTCTTTAGGTTGAGATTCCAGATCAACCAGAGTCATGAAATAAAGATGCGAATTCGTGGAGAGTTACTCCTTGGACTTTTCGAGGTGCAGCCAGATTTTTTCGATGAAACTCTTTGATGGCCAGAGGGGTATTTTCAAGATTAGCAGCTGGCTGCCAAGTAGCATCACTGATGTCATAACCTTTCCATTTAACCAGATATGAGAGTCCTCGTCTAGTGGATCATGAGTCCAAAATTGATTCCACTTCAAATTCCTTGGAACCATCTTCAGAAATATGCACCACATCAGGCTTGCTGACCGGCTGTCCTGGCAGTTGATCTTTGAATGGTTTAACCCATGAGATATTGACCGTGGGATGTATCTTTATCCTGGCCAGCAGTTTTAGCATTACTGTGTTAGGTGAAGTTTTCAAAACTTCGAATGGTCCAATCCATTTTTGTGTAAGCTTTGTGGAAGCATAGGGTAACTGTAGATGCTCTGTTGATAACCAGACAGAGTCTCCTATGATATATTCCGGTGCAGTGGATCTTTTCTTTTCTGCCTGCACTTTCATTTTTTCTGCATTAGCACAAAGGGTGTTTTCCACTTTGGTGTGTGCTTTTCCTAATTCTGTTTGAAATCATCCTGCAATGGATGTATCATGTTTTACTTCGAAACCCATGCGTGGCATGTAATTCCGAGTGACTGCGAAGGGGATGCTACCAGTAGCACGCATTACAGTATTGTTGTGTGCAAATTCTGCCATTTTAACGTATTCCGGCCAAGATTCCTGATTTTTAGATATGTAACAGTGAAGATATTGTGCAAGATCATGGTTTACTCGCTCTGTTTGTCCATCTGTCTGTGGATGATAAGCGGTAGATAATTTTTGTTCAATCTTGAGCAACTTGCACAACTCTGTTGTGAAGGCCGAAGAGAACTGCGGTCCTCGATCTGATACTACTGTTTTTGGCAGCCCATGCTTATACCATACATGGTCTCTAAATAAGATAGCCAGATCTTTGGAATTGATAGCTTTAGAACATGGTGTAAACACCACTTCTTTCGAGAATCGGTCTACTACCACACAAATGGCATCTAGGCCTTTTACTGTGGTAAAACCGGAGATGAAGTCGACGGAGATATCCTCCCAGGGATGTTTGGAAATTGGTAAAGGTGCTAATTTTCCTGCCAGAGGATGAGATAAAGACTTGAATTGTGCACAATTTGACAACGGTCAACGTAGTCATTTATTTCTTTTTTCATCTCAGGCCAAAAGAAATGCTGAGAGATGGTAGATAAAGTTTGTTGTTGTCCAGCATGACCGGTGATTGGAGAATCATGACATAATGTGAGAAGTTCTATCCTCAATCCTGGAGATACAAAGACATGATTGGAATCGTTAATAAAGACAGATTGCTGCTCGTCAAACCAACAAGTCGCTGATGAAGGTATTTTTAAGTTTTTTGACATTTTCTGTAGTTTCTCCAGGAAAGGAGATTCTAAATGCACATTGTTTATAATAACCTGCGGTGGTAATACTGTGATGTTTTCGTTAAGGTTCTGCACAGCATCGCCATGATCTGGTCGCCTTGATAAAGCATCTGCTCTAGCATTGGTTGACCCAGGTTTATAGATTAAAACATAGTTGAATTCCTGTAATGTGGCATGCCATCGAGCTTGGCATGGCGACAGAGTTTATGGTTTTTTTCCAATATTCTAGATTCTTATGATCAGTCCAGATTTCAAATCTTGGACTTCCAATAAGGTAATGATGTCATTCTTTAAGTGCGCGAATGATAGCGGCCATCTCTTTATTATAAATAGGATAATTGCGTTCTGCTGCATCGAAAGAATGCGAGATGAATGCACAAGGCCTCCAGAGACCATCTTCACAGTGTACTAAGAGCACTGCTCCTGTAGCGATGTCTGAAGCATCGGTTTCTACCCTTAATTCTTTGGTGCTATCAGGGTATGCGAGTAGCAGTGCTTTTGTGAATTTTTCTTTTAATGATAGATATGCATCTTCTTGTGCTGGTCCCCAGAACCATGGAACATCCTTTTTTGTCAATTCCGTCAAGGGTTTGGCTGTGTGTGCGAAGTTTTCTATGAAACATTGATAATAATTGCAAAGTTCCAAGAACGATTGAACTTGTTTTACAGATTGCAGTTGGGGCCATTCCACAATTGCCTTGGTTTTGTTATTTTGCATGTCTACCCCGTCTTTAGATATGACCATACCCAGATAGTCGACTGAAGATTTAAAAAAGAAGCATTTGGAAGGCTTGCAATAAAGATCATTATCCCGTAAGACCTGTAATACTTCACAAACACATTGTGTGTGCTCTGGACGAGAAAGACCCGTAGTAAATACAATAAGGTCATCAAGATAAGCACCAGTATCATCATAACGATCATGGAACAAATCATCCATCATAGCCTGAAACGTAGCAGGCACGTTTTTGTAACTAAAATACATGACCAGGGGTTTGAAGGAACCAAAAGGTGTGATGAAGGCTCCTTTCCATTCATCACCCTCTTTCATACGTACGTTGGTATAACTCCAATGAAGATCCAGCGTGGTGAACATGTTGGCACCACGAAGCCGATCAACCAGTTGATTAATATGAGGTAATGGATATGCGTTTGTGACCATACCCTCATTAAGGTATCAGTAATCCATCACGTGTCTCTTTTTTCTGTCTTTTTTGGGTATAAAAAATACCGGCGCCGTTTGAGGCGACTTAGAGGGTCTAATGTACCCTTTCTCGAGTTCTCCATCAAGGAATTTATGAATTTCTAACAAGTCCATTTGTGACATATGGATAACACGACCCTTTTTGGGTATGAAGTCCAGATGCAAATCAATTGCATGGTCCCAAGTCTTGCAAAGTGGCATGCGCATGAACTCTTGTTCCGAAAAGACATCAAGAAAATCATGAAATTCCTCAGGAACTTCCATTTTTATTGTTTTCGCTTCTTCCAGAGATATTTCATTTACATTCACATCGTTATAACAGTTAAACATCATGGTGTGATTGCTCCAATCTATGGAGGGGTTGTACTGCTTAAGAAACTCGTATCCTAAAAAGACTGCATTTGTAGCTAAATTGGATACGTATAAAGTTAACGGGAATGAATAGGCGATCTGATTTCCATCTTTCATTTCTGCATGTACATTACATACGTGGGTGATTCCTCTTCCCACATTAGCGGATCCATTGGTGTTTCTAACTTCGATGGGTCTTGCCAGCTCTTCACATGTGATAGCGTTGGCTGTGACAAATCCTTGGTCGACGAAACAATGAGTTGCTCCACTGTCGACTAACGCAGAGACCCAGACTGAAGATTGGTCATTCCTTCGTAGTTTAAGCTCTACTTCTAGAGCATTTTCACATAAGTGCTGTGTCTTATATGGCATCATCCTGATGTGTTGAAGGGTTTCATAAATCATTTTTTTGTATTTGTGCAAAATTAAGCACCCAATGTTTTTCTTCCGAGGCCAAGCTCAATTGAGACTTCACGGCGGAATATTCGTCTGATGGGCTACCATATCGAGATGACAGTTTGTGAGAAGGGAATGAGATAGGCTCATAGTTTTCATTCTGAGCCATCTTAGTGAGTTCCCACATATCAAACACTTCATAATCAAATGATGATGACAAATTAACGGAATTAATTACAGGAGTGATCTCTTCCCATTCAGGCTCATAATATGTATCAAAGAGATCCGAAACTGGTACATAGTCCGAAACGCTATTTTTTGTATTTACTAAATTTTCGTAAGTAGGAACAGGTGTAAAAGAAATATTGTCCGAGACCTCAGACACCCTTATATCTGAAGTCGGCATCAAAAACCCGCCTTGGCGCATGCTTCGACTGCGAGCCTATCTCGCTAGTATGCTTCGGCTTCTTCCGTCATCCAAGCCTGATGGTGGGCTGTTGCCACTGGTTGCGGCACTTGTGGGGGTGGGGGCAGAGTGGAGACTTGCTGCTGTTGTGGGGGCCAGGATGCAGCGGGGTACCCTGGGGCTTGTTGAGGGAAAGAGGAAACTGCCTCTCTTGCCTCATACAGAGCACGATTATGGAGACAACGAAAAGGGTTTGTAGAACACATTGCCCAAATGTGTCCTTTTCTTTGACAACCAAAACAAGTACGGTTATCTGGGGTCTGCAGGGTGCAAGGGGTCTGTCGGTCTATCTCCATTGGAGCACCTTGACCTGGCTGTGTGCTGGTTGGAGTAAACCTTTTCCCGGCACCGGAGGATGAGAAAGGGGTTGAGCACCAAAAGGTCGAGTGCTCGGAGCATGAGGAGTAGCGGGGCCAATACTAGGCCTGGCCAGGGCGATCCTATCGAATTTTTGGTTGATGGCTGTGTAAGCCTCGACTAATCCTTTAAAGTTGTCATCATCGAGCATGGCACCATGTAGCTCATGCTTGATGTGGATCTTGTATTGCACCGCCCTTTTTAGCAAGTGCACTGCTTCCTCGTTACTGCATTTGGCGTCCGAGAACAATGCCGAAAAATCCCACATGAAAGTCGTAAAATCGCCACTTTGTTTAAGGTTTAATAATTTTTTACAGGCCTCGTGACGGAGAGTGCCTATTATGAAGTAGGTGGTTATTTTAGTCTCCACCTCGGCGACTGATGGCCAATTGTCGACGTCCTTATCCCTGAATTCTTCTAGCATTTTGATGGCAAACAGGGCGGCATCGCCTACCAAGCGGGTCACCACTGCATATGTCTCTTCTCTCTTGTCTAATTTCTTGACTTTGAGATAGAGCTTCATCTTCGCCCACCAAAGTCGGAATGTGCTTTTGTTTCTGTCCCATACTCCGGGGTCTCCGATGGTCCTTTTGGCTCTGGTGGTGACGTCGAGTTGGAGGCTCAACAACTGATCAGCAAGGTCATCCATACAGACGGCTACAGTACTCTCTGATAACCCATACTTCTCTGTCCACACATTGAGTCCTTCTACAGTATGTGCCAGTTCTCAATTGAGGCAAGTGCAAGCATTAAGTGCACTGTCTTAAATCAGATGACAGGGGAGAAGATATTGTCAAAATCTATCCCTTCAACTTGGGAGAAGCCTTTTGCTGCTTGAAGACAGATGCATTTGCAGCCATCGGGTTTCACATTGAAGACCCAGCAATTGGAGATGACTTTGCACCTTTAGGTGCATCCACAAGTTTAAAAACATGTCATTCTCTGATCATGTCTAATTCTTTTTGACATGCAGCTCTCCATTCCTTTTGTTGATCTAGTAGTAGTGAAACTATGTATATCCATTCACAGTGTGGTTTAGTTTCTGCAGAAACTGCAGGAATCACCTTGAATAGGAGAAAAGTGGTGAGACCAGATCCCCCCTCATAACACATGCACTCATCATCAGCTTCACTATCAGAAGCAGGAGCAGCAGGAACTGAAGTGACCTAAGCGAATGCACTAGGACACAACCCTCAGCCTCAACTACAAAAAAAAAACAAGAATGGGAGACTGCAACTTAGGTCAAAGACTCAAGAGGTTGAACATCAGCAAACTAACTCTGTCTGTCAAACTCTGGACAGCTCTGTCCAGACTGTCCAGAGTTTGACAGACAGAGTTAGTTTGCTGATGAAGCTGGGGCTCAGCTCAACTCTTGGCCACTTTATATATGTCTACTACTATTAAATACATGAGGCATTCTGCAGTGACTCCAAAAACCATTCCAATGCATAACCCCAAACTGGGGCATGCAGCACCCCACAATCACCTGTGGGAATTTCGCTTAGCTTTAGTGGAGACAAATAAAGTACAAACCCTTGGCTATAACTCTGCCCCTTAGGTCATGTGATTTAGTTCAGGGGCTGCAGAGATATGACCATTTCAAAACAGCAATAC
>JBBPUL010000238.1:0-27752 GCA_038094675.1 Spongispora temasekensis | reverse complement strand
GTTGTAGCCAAGGGTTTGTACGTTATTTGTCCCCACCAAAGCTAAGTGAGATTCCCACAGGTGATTGCGGGGCGCTTCGCGCCCCGGTTTGGGGTTAGGCATTGGAACGGTTTTTGGAGTCACTGTAGATCTGGTCAAACTTGACAGTATTGCCTCTTGGATGGTCCCAAAGAAAGTAAAAGACATATGCTCCTTCCTTAGATTTGCCAACTTCTACCAGCACTTTATCTCCTCCTATTCTAATGTCACCCATCCTCTCATCAATTTGACTAATAAAACCACAACATGGCTCTGGACTCCTCAATGCCAGAAATCCAAGCTCTTTCTGTCTCACCCCATTCTTTGCCTCCCAGACCTAACTTGACCCTTTGCCATAGCCACTGATGCATCTCATGATGCCACCAGTGCTATCCTCCTACAAACCAACTCTAACAGGGACTGGCATCCCTGCTTATATCTCTCTCAGTCATTCTCTCACATAGAATGAAACTATGACATCTTTGATCAGGAACTCCTTGTCATTATCCATGCCCTTAAGTCCTGGTGCCACTATCTCCAAGGTTCTCAATTCCTAGTTCAGGTCTTCACTGACCACAAAAACCTGACCTACTTCCACCAACTCCAGAACCTCAACTACCAGCAAGCATATTGGCTCCTTGATCTTGCAGATTTCAATCTTAAGATGACCCATGTCTCTGGTTCTCTACTTTCCAGTCCTGATGCCCTCTTCTACTGCTCTGACTGCCTCTCCTCTGAGTTAGACAACCAAGCCGTTATTCTTCTACCTGAAACCCTCTTTGTCTGTGTCATTGACTGATGCAACCTAATTTAGATTTGAGTAAGGGTAGAGACAATGTTTAGTAGTTGAGAGGAATAAAGGAAGAGGGGCACTGGTAGTGCTGTTGGGCAGCTAGTGATGGGGATGCCTTGCACTCAGAGGTTGCAAGCTGGTGTTGGCTGTCTAGCTGTGTTGACAAGGGCAAAGGAGTGTAACTAAAGAGGATGTCCCCTATGATAGTCAACACTTGTGATAATAGGATTGGGGAGCAACTACCACAAGTATGCTACCTTATATACTACTGACTATTGTGCACAGACCAAGTACAGAAGGGCTACTCTAAAGCTACTTAGTAATGATGATGTCATACTTCAGTCAGCAATGATGTTATGGTGACATTATAGTCCAGACCATATGTCATAGGTTATGTGATCCAGTCTAGGCCTACAGATAAGATAGGCACTGCAAGTGAAATAAGATGAGATAAGATAGATGCTAAAGATAATATGAGAAATGGAAACTATAATGTGGCAAATATCACAACATTAACTCCATTCTAACTACTGCTATTCAAAAGCACTCTGCCCATGATGAACTTGTCACCCACCTTTGCAATGATCTTGAAGGCCCCCTCATTATCTTCAACCTCTGCAACTACCTCTCTGATTGATAATTCTGGAAGAACCTGCTCTGTTACCATGATCACTTATATCCCCAAACCTGATTGCCTCACTGTCATCACCCACACTCATGACCATCCCTCTGCTGGCCACCCTGGCTATCTGAAAACCTGTCAACTTGTGGCCCATGATTTCTGGTGGCCTGGCCTTGCCACCGAGGTTTGCCACTATTTCGAAGGATGTGCTCTCTGCCAATAAAACAAGGCCAACACCCACCCCATAGTCCCTCCACTTTCCTTGATCAAATCCCTTGCCTCTCATCCTTTCCAACAGATCTCTTGTGACCTTATCACTAATCTCCCCCTATCCAATGGTTTCGACAGCCTACTGATCATGGTTGACCACAGGCTTACTAAGGGAGTAATTCTATGCTCCATGAAGAAACATATCACTGCTAAGGGTATTATGACTCTCTTTTTCCACAAAGTCTATCTTTGCTGGGGCCTCTATGATAAAATAATCTCTGATTGAGGCCCACAATTTGCCTCCACCTTTGCTCGAGAACTAGAAAGGCTCCTGAAATATGATCTGTCCCTATCCACCACCTACCACCCTCAGACTGATGGAGAAACTGAGCATATCAACCAAGAGATTGAAACTTACCTCTGGATCTTCTGTGGAAATAACCCAACTGCATGGGCTGATCACTTCACCCATGCAGAATTCATACATAACCACCACCCTTACTCCATCACTGGCAAATCACCATTCTACCTCATATATGGCTTTAAACCTTGTGCCCTCCTGACAGTCCTTGTAGAATCACCACTTCTGGCCCTAGAATCATGACTCAAAGCCTTATCTGCAGCAAGAGACAAGACACTTGCAGCACATGAACTTGCACACCAAGTAATGGTGTTCTGAACACACTGCAAATTCACTCCCTTCACCAAAGGGGATAAAGTGTGGCTAGAAGCCAAAAACCCCAATTGCTGCATCGCAAACCCAAAATTTACACCCAAAAGAGAAGGACCCTTCATTATCACCAATGTCCTACAGTTGTGGACAATCAAAGACATTATGTTTTTTGGGTGATTTTTTATGACACCACAACAAAATGGGGTGCCCTAAAAACTATAAACCTGTGTTTATAAGACTATATATAAGATGATTCTATGAGCTGATTTTTGAAATTCTTCGATTTAACAAATCCGAGCCCAAAGAAATTGATGCAACATAAAAAAAAAAACCCTAAAAATACAAAGAAAATGCGCAAATGACACCATTCGCTGAGCTGTAAATGATTCTGCCAAGAAAACGTAGTCTAAACTATCAGGAGAGAACAAAAAAAAAGAAATATGAACCCTGATATTTGCCTGGCCCCAGTAATCATCAGTTACCATCATGCCTAGAGGTCAACCAAAGAAGAGGTCATGAAACACAAGCAGGTTACAGAACCAACTTTAGCCAACATTACCTTTAATCTCTGAGCCAATTTTGACCAGTTCCGAGCGATCTGACTCACCAAATCAACATGATTCGGATGATGAAAACATTTCCATTTGATTTGATGGACTAAAGATCAATTATGAGCAAGAATTTGAAGATGAGGTTGAGAAGATGGAGCCTGACCATGATATCGATGAAGAAATTGACTCTGAGATGCTGGAGGACATTGATTTTGGTCAGAGATTTGCCAAAATGGTTGAAAAGGAGGATATGAGGCATCTGGATTAGGTCCCAAGAGTTTTGCAGCAGGAGCATAAGAGTAAGTTTCTGTATGAGTTTTGCTTATTTCAAGCAATAGCTCTGTTCTAGCAATACCAATGACATACATAAAGGGTCCTGGTGTGATGAGCAAATCAAAGCGGACACAGCAGAGATATCAGTGTGCATGGCAAAATCAGTCATCACTTGATAACTTTGGCTTCCATTGCTTACCAGTATCTGTCCCTCCCTCTCAAGACCAATCACTGGCAATCCCTTCTGCTGCCACTCCCTTTGAGTCTAAGCCAGAACCACCACATGGAGAAATCCCTGCTGATGATGCCAGTGAATTGCGACTCATCATAACTTGTGGGCATCCTCAGAGTGCAACAGTTCTCTCAGACCAAAGCATGGATAAATCACCAGCAAGTAATGTCAAAGAAGAAGCATATCGTCTGGATTTAGATCAGAAGGACTCAGATGCTGGTGAGAATGAGCTTGAGGACTGAGAAGACAAACTCTATGATGCCATTGCTTCAACTGGCTTGACTCAGACGAGTGCAATACATGACTGGGAAACTCTCCATGCTCAAATTCAGTTTGATTTGAAGAAAAGACACAAGCATTTACCACTCTCGCAAATCAATCAGCTGATGATTCTTTCAAACTTTGCCACACTCCATATCAAGGGAGTGACATGAACAGCCACAAGCTCTGAGATTGCACAGCAGTGGCATCACAGCAATAGTATGGGATGTGGACAGTGGTTTGCAAGGTGCATTCATGCACTTGCTCACCATTATCAAATTTTTGAGCAGTTGCCTATTAAATAGTGAGGTGGCACAATGAATTGTTGATCTCTTCTTCAGGATAAATCTCTGCAGAATCATGCATGTCAGTGGCTGTCCAATTTCAAGATGGGTAAAGTGACACTGCATACACTCCAAACTGCATTAAATGAAAAAAAAAATTCCCAACCTGGGAATAAATCCCAAACAACCAATTTGTGAGTGCACAGCATGGTGGTGGCTTATAAAGCTTGGGTGGCATAGAACAATAATATGGAAAGAAGTGTATATGAATTGTTATGAGCAGGCTGATGTGGTGAAATATTACCAGGAGGTTTTTTTGCCTGCAATGGAGGAATTCATAGAGAAGGATGGTTCATTTCAATGGCCCAGATCTCACACAGATCAAACCCAAACTAAAGGTGGGTAAAAGGCCAATCTAAGAATATTTTCATGATAAATCATCCTTTTATGCAAATAACAATACAAACTGTGCATAGTATGTTATGATAAGATCTTTTTTTCCTATTCTATGATAATAAAATACTGTAGGCTATATCCTGGAGAGCAACCACTGAGAAAGAAAGGTCATGGGTGGCTAATTCATATTTCTAACTTCATCAATAGTCAGAGTGGATGTCTTGTTGCATGGGGTGATGATGGAAAGATTACACATGATGCAAGAAAGATTATTTATCCTGAAGCTAATGGAGATACTTGGTGGACAAATGAAAGTCTTCTCAATCAAATCAAGGATGCCATCAAGATCCACAATGACACAAGCCCTCGATATCAAGCACTCTTCATTTTTGATAACTCATTGGCTCATGCTTCACTTCAACCTGATGCACTTAAGGCTTTCGAAATGAACAAATCAGATGGTGGAAAGCAGCACAAGCAGCATGATACCATTATTCCTCAGTTAAATCCAGATGTGACCAAATAAGGGCTTGTGCAGAAGATGACCACTGCTTCAGGCATTTCTAAAGGACTTCAAACTGTTCTCACAGAGTGAGGGTTTGATATTGCAGGACTGAAGATGAAGTGTTCACCTGTTTGTCCTTTTGAGAGCACTGGATGTTGCATGGCATGATTGCTCAGCCAACAAGAAGATTTCACCAATCAGATCTCAATGCTCGAGACAGTTATCAATAATGCAGGCCATCTGTGCATCTTTTTGCTGAAGTTTCATTGTGAACTTAATCCAATTGAAATGATATGAATTACTACTTCAGCTTATTGTTACTACTCTTGCTGACAGTTTCAAGTACTAGAGTTGGTGTAAATACTGATATCATGAAACATCGAAACCAAACTTTGCAACTGCCAAGCAAGTTGCTGTTGATGTATTAGATTCCTGTCCAGATGAAGTCCTTCATCACTTCATCAACCAATCATTTCATTTTATGATTGCATATCACATGGGATTAACTGGAAATGTAGCAGAGTGGGCAGTTTGCAAGCAAAAGCAACACCGGTCTGTTTCAAAGCAGGCAATGATGGCAATTGAGGCAGTATTATGTACATAAATATTTTGAAAATTCTGGCCAATAATTTGGCATAGCTAAAATGTCATGGAAATCTTCAGTTGAGTGTGTATTTCAACATATGTTGACCTGGTGAATCCAAATCTGACATCAGTTTGGGCCAGAAATTTCATCCAGGACCATTGCTAAATTGAATGGGTTTAATTGTCCACAACTGTATCTCCCCTGACCTACCTGATGATGAATAAAGCATGCTCCATGAATTCCTCACAGATCCTCACATGTTCCAAGGCATTTTGGCCTTCACTGACCCCTCATCATTGTTCTTTCTCCTCTTTATGGTCTACCTGCAACTGGAATGCCTTCCCTACCTGTTCTCCATCCTCATCACCAATGATCACCATGGAATTTCCTTGGTGGGAGCTTCAATCAGAGCAATTCACTCTTGAGTGCTTGCACTCATTCACAACATGGCCTACCAACTTGGGTATTTGGAATTCATACAGGATGTGGACTGATACCTCTGAGAGACCATATCAATTACCATCTCCATCTCTATTACCATTACCACCCATGTTGTTCAATCCCACTCTCCTTTGATCTCTGAGATCATCTGAGATTCTGTCCTTACAGTTCACAACACCCCCCTATCTGTTGAAACTGTGGTGGAAAGAGACACAAGAAGGACCAGTGCCTCAGCCCAATCTAGGATAATGTGGAGACATTAAGCACCAGGGAAGCAAAACTTATTAATGACAATACATTTGAAATGGAAAATAGTGCTCATGACCTCACTGGCGCCATCCGTGTTGACCGCAGTGAATGAGAAGATGATGACAGCACCTTCTCAGTTGGTCATTGTTTGCATCCAGACTTTTGAATGTGTTCTGCCATAAAGAAAGAGAGGTCTAAGTTGTAATTGGTAATTTTTTTTAGTTTTTATAGTCTGCCTATATACACAAAACACATTGTAGGCATACTGTAGTACTATGTACTCGCTAATGTTAGGCTTGTGGACCTGGTCTTTACAAGTTTGGACCAGTCAACCCTAGTTG
The DNA here is from genome assembly GCA_038094675.1 of Spongispora temasekensis. Classification (NCBI taxonomy): domain Eukaryota; kingdom Fungi; phylum Basidiomycota; class Agaricomycetes; order Boletales; family Boletaceae; genus Spongispora; species Spongispora temasekensis. The sequence goes on along the minus strand of JBBPUL010000238.1, from coordinate 21,317 downwards.
GAACCGGTTCATTGAGCAACCAGTTGCAACAATATGTGCAACTAATAGCAACCGATTGCACACAGTTGCAGTTGCAGTTGCATGGATGCTGCAGATTTTCAAGACCAGTTGCAGTCCGGTTGCACCAAAAAAGGCAATAAAAACTGGACTGGACCAGACTTTAAAACACTATGGCTGATGCTACCTGCACCTGTTGTAACAAAAGGCTCAAGCTCCACAAAACATAACTACACTGTTATAGCTCACAGCCATTTTGCTCCCTCTGTCATCTTTGAAGTGGCACCCCCGCCCACCCCTACCACCTATTCCGACCTCCTCCTCTTGGAGATCTACCACACCCTCTATCCCCAGCTCTGAAAGCACAACATCCCCATCTCCACTCAGCCCTAACCCTATGCCCTTAATGTCCTCCAAACCCACCAAACTTTGCCTCGCCAAACCCAAGGCCTTCTTAGGCAAACAATGTGATGCCATGCTCTGACTTCGCTCAGTACAAAGGTACCTCACTATCAATGTTGACATCTACTCTACCAATGAGAAAAAGATCAGGTTTGCCCTGTCCTTCATGAATGACAGAAGTGCCCTCACCTGGGTGGATAACTTTATGGAAGAAAGTATGCAAGGAACCAACATGACCCTAGGATCATGGAACAAGTTTATCAAGAAGTTCAAGGCACACTTTGAGAGCCCTAACACTGCTGCCAATGCTCTAACCTGGCTTGCTACCTACTGCATCAATGAACAATATGATGGGACATTCCAACCTTTACTCAGTCAATATATCTCTGAGTTCTGCAACCAGGTTAGCCTTGCTAGGCTTACCGAGGCAGCCACCATCTGCCATTACTTCTCCATGGGTATTCCTCCCTCACTCTCTGAAAAGGTGTACCTTATGGATACCATCCCCTCGACAATTGATGATTGGATCAAGAATGCCTCTCATCTCAACAATCAGCACAAACATGTTAAACTTGTTAATTGCCAGCACAAGTCTAACTCCACCCCCACCTTTGTCCCTCACCCCACTCAAACCATCTGTGACAAAGACCTCAATTCTATGGATGTAGATGCCATCTGCATTCTGAAACTCACCTCTGAAGAATGCAAATGCTACTTCAAACAGGGACTATGTCTCTGCTGTCACAAACCAGGTCACTTTTCAAACAAGTGCCCAATGTTCAAGGACCTCCCCCCAGGACCTGTGGAAGCTGTGGGAGTTAAGGATTTTTAAAAGGGAGGACTTCTTTGACAGCTATGCATATCCCCATTCAGCTCATGGTACCCTCACACACCATGAAAGTTGTTGACTCCCCTGCTCTCATTGACTCTGGAGCAGAGATCTCTTGCCTTGACTAGGCTTTCACCTGGAAACACAAACTCCCTCACACCCACCTAGACCAACCAATCCATATCTGCAATGTGAATCAATCTGCAAACTCCAATAAAGATATTCTATTCTCCACTGAACTCTATGTCTCCATCAGAGAAGGGGTCACTCAAAAGGTCCTCTTCTATCTCATAAACTGTGGCAAGGAAAATGTTATCCTTGGCCTTCCCTGGCTCCACCTCACTAATCTCACTATTAATTGAGAAAAGCAAACCATCTCTGTCCCTGAGGTTTTGGATCAGTCTGCAGACCTACATATACCATGCCTACATCACTGACCAAAAGTGACATGACTCCCACTACCATGCCCCTTCACTCCAAGGCTTTGGGGAAATCTTGATTTGGTGTATCAACACAATGTCCAAAACCCACAGACACCTGCATGCATACTTGGATATCTAATCTGAGAAATAATGGCAATATCAGACCCTCAGCCACTATTCCATAAACTGTGTCAGCCAAAGAGGACCATACATCCTGCCCTCAGCTACTATAGCCCATTATTCTGAAGCCACCAAACTAGCAGAAAAAGTGGGAACACAAACCCAGGATATCACTCTACCCTCAGAGTACTCTGACTTTGCCAAAGTCTTTGAAGAAAAGGACTGCGAAACCCTTTCCCTATCTCATCCATATGATCATGAAATCAATCTTAATGAATCCTTTGTCCCAAAAATCAGGAAAATCTACCCCTTGTCCCCCAAAGAGCAAAAGGCAACCAAGGCCTTCCTCAAAGAAAACCTCTGATCTGGGAAATTTTGACCTTCCAAGTCTCCACAGGCCTCCTCCTTCTTTTTTGTTAAAAAGAAAGATGGCAAACTTCATCCATGCCAAGATTACAGGTACCTGAATGAACATACCATCTACGATGCCTACCCCCTACCCCTCATTTCCAATCTAGTTGACAAGCTCAAAGGAGCAAAAGTTTTCACAAAGTTCAATGTTTGCTGGGGGTACAACAACATACACATCAAAGATGGTCATCAATGGAAAGGCACCTTCAGTTCTTCAGCATGAATGACTCCTTCAGAGACATGATCACCAAAGGATGGCTCATCATTTACATGGATGACCTGCTCATCTTCTCCCCAGACAATGAATCCCCACCCTTCTGTTATGACAGGCATGGGTAGCATCAGCCATAGACTCAATGCACAACCTAAAGCTGCAAGGCGAAGATGAGGGATGTAGGTTCCTAGTGCAATGCAAGGTGACTGGTCACTACTCCACCTAGGTGAGTATGTAGTGATGTTGGAGATGAAGGTGGAGTATCCTCAAGTGAAGATGCTGCAAGGCCAAGAGGTTCTTAGGGAGAGTGAGAGGATTGAGAGGGTCAAAGATGCAGAGATAAGAGATGATGAGTTATACACAGTGTGAAATAAGTCATAAAGCTGTGTATGATAGAAGTACATGGAACATCATAGAATACATGAGTCAGAGATAGAAGATAAGGGAAACACACAGCCATAGCACTGACTAATCGAAGGGCTGTGCATGTTTAAGTAATACAAGGCAATAATAAATGAGGACAAAAGGAAAAAGAGGGGTGAATTGTAACATTACCCCCTTAGTAGGGTTGAAACCCTAGTGAGACTCTTACAAGCCCCTGCAGGACCTCACAGGAGATCCACATATGTTGCTTTCTCTGACAAAGTTGAAGCAATAGTCATCATCTGAGATTACTGGGGACTGAGGTGGAGAGATTGGAAGTGCATGCTCAGAGCACTGAGAGTGGGCAGGAGTGTGGGAGGTGCAGGGCTGAAACAGGACTAACAGGAGCTGCAGGAGGATGTGGAGGAGGAGGGAGATTTCAGTGGAGAGTGCCAGTTATGGAAAGGAATGCAGCTTGAGTATGAACCAGGGAATGGTGATGATAGAAAGGGCAGGTGTAGTGTGGGTAGTGAATATGGATATGCCCAAGTCTGTGACATATGAAACATGAGTCTCTGTAGTGATTGTGGTCACTGGGGCAGGGAAGGTCACCTTGGAGTATGCACCATTGAACTGTAGCCTTCTGAATTCAGTCAAACTGAGCTTGGAGGGTGTCAATGGCTAAGGCTTCCATTAGGTCAAGAGGGGAGGACGAGGCACTGGGTGTGCTGTTAACTGCAGGGACAGAGTCCCAGATAATCTCGGAGAGTGACAGGGAGGGGGATCTGGCAATGTAGGTGGTAATGGCAATGTTGGTGGAGATGGTGACAGATGCAGTTTTCTGAAGGTATCAGTCTACATCCTGAATAAATTCCAGATATCTGAGTTAGTGGGCCAGCTCATGAATATGGCTCATTGCCCTACCCTAGATTGCCCGTATTGAAGCTCCAATCAGAGAGATTCCATGATGATCATTGCTGATGAGGGAGAAGAAGAGGCAGGAAGATGTTTTAGCTGGAGGTACAACATAAAGAGAAGGAAGAACAGGGATGATGGGTTGATTGTGCTTATTGTCAGTGGGGTCAGAAGAATGGAGTGTGTGGATGTATAGGGGAATATCTACTGAGATAACAGGGGTCAAGAGGTTAGCAGGCAGCTCAAGGATGGGGAGGGTATATACAGCACCAGAGCTAGGAGGTGCACCATCTGTTGCCACCATCAGAGTATCCTCAGGATGAGGAGAGTTAGCCATTAATGAAGGAGAAGAACATGGTGGCAAAGCAAGATAGTCCTCCTCAGCAGATACTGAAAAGGACAGGGATGAGGGAGATGAGATAGAAGTGGAGAGGACATTAGACATAGTAAATGAAAAATGAAGAGGCGAGGGAGCAAAGCAGAAGATAGGCATGGTGAGGTAGGGGCTTCTTACTTTGAGGGAGGAAAGGCCTTTGGGTAGAGGGTTTTATATTTCTGCAGGGTGGACTTTGCATTTTTTGAGGTTCTGTTCTGGGACCCAGGAATCTTCTTCAGCTGTGTACCATTTTCATCAGATCAGAAACATGCGGAAGTGAGTTGTTCCTCTATGGTGCAGCACCTTCTCAATCTTATACTCTTCTTCACCTTCTATGAGCTCTGGGGGTGGAGCTGGGAAGTTTGGGCTGTGCACACTATTTTTGTGATAGGGCAATAAGAGGGAAGCATGAAATATGGGGTGTATCTTCCATGTTACCAGGAGTCAGAGTTTGTATGTCAAAGAGGATAGGATGTCTGTGATAAAGAAAGGTCCTTCCCTTTTGGGTATAAATTTAGGGTTCACGATACAACAATTAAGGTTCTTCACTTTCTGCTTGGACTATTGGAAGGGCATGAGGTTCAAAGCCATACATGAGGTAAAATGGTGATTTGCCAGTGACAGAGTGGGAGTAGTGGTTGTGGGTGAATTTGGCATGGGTGACATGGTCAGCCCATGCAGTTGGGTTATTTCTACAGAATATCCAAAGGTACATTTCAACTTTTTGGTTGACTCATTCAGTTTCTCCAATTGGATTGGGGGTGGTACACTGTAGACAAGAAGAGATCATATTTCAAGAGCTTTCTGAGCTCTCAAGCAAAGGTAGAAGTGAATTGTGGGCTGCAATCCAAGATAATTTTATCATAAAGGCCCCAATGATGATAGAGTTTGTGGAAAAAGAGGGTTACCACACCCTCAGTGGTGATTTGTTTCTTGGTAGGGCATAAAATTACCCCCTTAGTAAGCCCATGGTCAACCACAACCAACAGGCTGTCGAAACCATTAGACAAGGGCAGGTCAGTGATTAGGTCGCAGGTGATTTATTAGAAGAGATGAAAGGCAAGGGATTTAATTAGGGAGAGAAAAGAGATAGTAGGGTGGATATTTGCTTTGTTCTGTTGACAGTGAGTGCAACCTTCGATATAGCAGCAGGCTGGGCCACCAGAAATCATGGGTGACAAGTTGGCAGGTTTTGAGATAACCAGGGTGGCTGGCTGAAGGGTGATTATGTGTGTGTGCAATAACAGTGAGGCAATAAGGTTCAGGGACATGACATGATCCTGATAGCAGAGTAAGTTCTCCTTGAATTGCCAGTCAGAGAGGCAGTTACAGAGATTAGGGGCCATGGTTGGTCCTTCAAGGTTGCTGTGGAGGCATGTGATGTGCTTGTCAATAGCTGAGTGTTTCTGGATAGCAGTGGCCAAGACCAAATCCACAACACAGACAAAGAGGGTTTCTGAAAGAAGGGTGACTGATTGATTATCAGATTCAGAGGAGAGGCAATCAGGGTAGCAGAATAAAGCATCAGGGCCAGAGAGCAAGAAGCCAGGGACATGGGTCATTTTGAGGTCGAAATCTGCCAGGTCAAGGAGCCAGCATACTTGCTGGTGGTTAAGGTTTTGAGGTTGGTGGAAGTATGTCAGGTTTTTATGATAAGTGAAGACCTGGACAGGAAACTGGAAACCACAAAGGTAGTGGCACCAAGATTTGTGGGCACGGATGATGGCTAGAAGTTCTTAGTCAAAGATGTCATAGTTTCATTCTGCTGGGGAGAACAATTGTGAGAGGTATGAGCATGGGTGCCAGTCCCCATTAGAGTCTGTTTATAGGAGAATGGCTCCAGTGGCATCGCAAGATGCATTGGTAGCCACTGTGAAGGGTCAGAAGAGGTCAGGGATATGAAGGATGGGATGGGAGAGGAAGAGCTTTTTGAGCTCATCAAAGGATTTCTGACATTGGGGTGTCCAAAGCAAGGCTGCAGTTTTCTTGGTGAGGTCAATGAGTGGTCGGATGACGTTAGAGTAGGAGGGGATGAAGCATCAGTAAAAGTTGGTGAATCTGAGGAAGGAATGTACATCTTTGACTTTTTTGGGACTGGCCAAGAGGTGATACCATCTAGCTTAACAGGGTCCATAGCAAGTTCTCTGGGTTTAACGATCATTCCAAGATATTTGACCTTGGGAGTGGCAAACTTGCATTTGCTGAGATAAAGATGGAGATTGAGCTCCATCATTTGTTGGAGGATGCAGTGGGTACATTCCATGTGGGATTCGTTATTTAGGGAGAAGATAAGCAGGTTATTCATATAGATGATGAGCCATCCTTCAGCAATCATGTCCCAAAACAAGTCGTTCATGAATTGTTGAAACATCGAGGAAGAATTGTTCATGCCAAAGAACATGACCATTGGTTCAAAGAGGCCTTTGTGGGTGATAAAGGCACCCTTCAATTAGTGGCCATCTTTGATGCATACATTGTTGTACCCCCAGAAAATGTTGAACTTGGTAAAAACTTTTGCTTCCTTGAGTTTGTTGACTAAATCAGAAATAAGGGGTAGGGGGTATGCATTGCAGACAGTGTGTTCATTCAGGTACCTATAGTCCTGACATGGGCAGAGTTTGCCATCCTTCTTTTTGACAAAGAAGAAGGGGGAGGCTTGTGGAGATTTGAAGGGATGGATTTTTCCAGAGTGAAATTTCTCATCGAGAAAGGCTTCAGTTGCCTTCTGTTCTTCAGGGGATAGAGGGTAAATTTTCCCAATCTTTGGGACAAAGGATTCATTGAGGTTGATCTCATGATTATAAGGGCAAGATGGGGGAAGAGACTCACAGTCTTTTTTCTCAAAGACTTTGGCAAAGTTGGAGTATTCGGAGGGTAGGGTGATGTCCTGAGTCTGTGTTCCTGCTTTCTCTACAAGTTTAGTGGCCTTGGAGTAACAGGCGATGGTTGCTGAGGGCAGGATGTATGGCCCTCCTCAGGTAACACAGTTTATAGAGTAGTGGCTAAGAGTCTGGTATTGCCACTGTTTCTCAGATTGGATGTCCAAGTATGCATGCAGGTGTCTGTGGGTTTCAGGCATTATATTAACACACTGAATCGAAGTTTTTCTGAAGCCTTAAAGTGGAGGGACATGGTAGTAGAAATTGTGTCACTTTTGATTGGCGACATAGGCATGGTATAGGTCTGTGGATTGATCCAGGACCTCAGGGATGGTAATCGTTTGCTTTTCCCAATTGATAGTGGGGTTAGCAAGGTGAAGCCAGAGGAGGCCAAGGATAACATTTTTCTTGCCACAGTTTATGAGGTAGAAGAGGACCTTTTGGGTGACCCCTTCTCTGACAGAGATGTAGAGTTTGGTGGAGAATAAGATATCTCCATTAGAGTTTGTTGATTGATCCATGTTGCAAATGCAGATTGGTTGAGCAAGGTGGATGCCAGGTAACTTGTGTTTCTGGGTGAAAGCCCAGTCAAGGCAGGAGATTTCTGCTCTGGAGTCAATGAGAGCAGAGGAGTTGACGACTTTTATAGTATGCAAGGGTACCACAAGCTGAATAGGGTAGTCTGAGTGAGGTGAGGGATGAAGGTGGGGTTGGAGGAATACTTGTGCTGGTGAGTGACAAGTTTAGCATGTTTGTGCTGGTTGTCAGGACAAGAGGCATTCTTGATCCAATCATTAATGGTTGAGGGGATGGTGTCCATAAGGTACACTTTTTCAGTGAGTGAGGAGGGGATGCCCATGGAGAAATAGTGGCAAATGGTGGCTGCCTTGGTAAGCCCAGCAAGGCTAACTTGGTTGCAGAACTCAGAGATGTATTGACTGAGTAGAGGTTGGAATGTTCTATTGTGTCACTTGTTGATGCGATAGGTGGCAAGCCAAGTCAGGGCACTGGTAGTGGTGTTGGGGCTCTCAAAGTGAGCCTTGAATTTCTTGATAAACTCGTCCCAGGATCCTAGGGTCATATTGGTTCCTTGCATGCTTTCTTCCATAAAGGTATCAGCCCAGGTGAGAGCACTTCTATTGTTTATGAAAGATAGGGTGAACCCAATCTTTTTTTTGTCAGTGGAGAAAACATCAACATTGATGGCAAGGTACCTTTATACTGAATGGAGCCAGGGCATGGCATTGCATTGTTTCCCTGAGAAGGCCTTGGGCTGGGTGAGGTGAAGTTTGGTAGATTTAGAGGACATCATGGGCATAGGGTTGAGTGGTGATGGGGGTGCTATGCTTTTGGAGCTGGAGTGTCATAGATCTCCGAGAGAAGGAGGTTGCGATGAGCAGCAGGGGTGGGTGGGAACACTGCTTCAAGGGTGATGGAGGGGCCTAAATGGCTGTGAGCTACAATAATGGTAGTCATGTTTTGGAGAGCTTGAGCCTTTTGTTACAACAGGCACAGGTAGTGTCAGCTGTAGACTTGATGCACAACCTAAAGCTGCAAGGTAAAGATGAGGGGCATAGGTCCCAAGTGCAATGCATGGAGACTAGTCACTACTCCACCTAGGTGAGTATGTAGTGATGTTGAAGATGAAGGCAGAGTATCCTCAAGCAAAGATGCTGCGAGGCCAAGAGGTTCATAGGGAGAGTGAGGAGGAGCAAGAGGGTCAAAGATGCAATAGATTGCTATCTCAAGTAGGGTCAAGCTGGAGATACATGGCTTGTGCTACTCCCTATTTATATGTATAAACTGTGCACACAGACCAAGCAGTGCTACAGCATGATAAGAGAGTGAACCAAAAGGTGAAAGTGGAGATAAGGAGTTAGGAGTCATGCACAGCATGAAACAAGTCATGAAGCTGTGTATGATAGAAGTATATTGAACATCATGGAACACATGAGTCAGAGATAGAAGATAAGGGAAACACACAGCCATAGCACTGACTAATCGAAGGGATGTGCATGTTTAAGTAATACAAGGTGATGATAAATGAGGACAAAAGGAAGAAGAGGGGCAAATCATAATACCTTCCATCTCCATCCACCATGACCTTGAAGCCCACTGAACACCATCTCACTCAACCCAAGCCCTTCTCAGGGAAACAATGTGATGCTATAATCTAGATCTGTTCCATACAAAGATACCTCACTGTCAACATTGATGTCTACTCCACTGACAAAAAGAAGATTAGGATCACCCTATCTTTTATGAATGACAGAAGTGCCCTTACCTGGGCAGATACCTTCACTGAGGAAAGCATGAGAGGGACCAATATGACTCTAGGATCCTGGGACAAATTTATAAAAAAGTTCAAGGATCACTTCAAAACCCCCAACACCACTACCAATGCCCTAACCTGGCTCACCACCTATTGTGTCAATGAGCAATGCAATGGAACCTTCTGACCACTACTCAGCTAATACATCTCCAAGTTCCACAACCAGGTTAGCCTCACAGGGCTCACTGAGGCAGCTACCATCTGCCACTATTTCTCCACAGGAATCTCTTCCTCGCTCTCTGAAAAGGTGTACCTTATAGACAATGTCCCCTGAACCATTGATGATTGGATCAAAAATGCCTCTCATCTCAATGATCAGTACAAACATATCAAACTTGTTGCTCAACAGCACAAAAATATCTCGACCCCCACCTTCATCCCTTGCTCCACTTAGACCAACTGTGACAAAGACCCTAATGCCATGGACATCAATGCTATTTGCATCCCAAAACTTACCCCCGAAGAGCATGAAAACTGCTTCAAACAAGGACTTTTCCTTCTCTGTTGCAGGCTGAGTCACTTTTCTAACAAGTGCCTCACCTTCAAAGACCTCCCCCTATGCCCCAAAGCCAACCAAAAGGTCACAAAAGCAGAAGAAGAAATACCTAGCCTGATGGATGAAGATGAAGATGAAGAAGTCCATATGGAGGCTGTGAAGATCAAGAATTTTTGAAAGGGAGGATTTTATTGATGCAAGTACCTCCCCAATATTTTGTTTCTTGTGCGCCTATACTAGTATCCATGTCAAATAGAGCTATGTGTATCCCCATTCAGCTCATGGTATTCTCGCACACCATAAAAGTCATTGACTCCCCTGCTCTTGTAGACTCTGGAGCAGAGATCTCTTGCCTTGACTGGGCCTTCACCTGAAAACATAAACTCCCTTGAATCTGCCTTGATCAACCAATCTGCATCTGAAATGTGGATCAGTCTATGAACTTTAATGGAGACATTCTATTCTCCACCAAACTCTACATCTCCATTAGAGAAGGGGTTACCCAAAAGGTCCTCTTCTACCTCATGAACTGTGGCAAGAAAACATTATCCTTGGCCTTCCTTGGCTCCATCTTGCCAATCCCACTATTGATTGGAAAAAGCAAACTATCACCATCCCCAAAGCTTTGGACCAATCCACTGACCTCTACCATGCCTATGTCACCAACCAAAAGCAACATAACTCTCACCACCATGCCCCCTCACTCCAAGGCTTTGGAGAAACCTCAATATGGTGTGTAAATACCACACCTGAAACCCACAGACACCTACACACATACCTGGACATCCAGTCCAAAAAAACAGTGGCAACACCAGACCCTTAGCCACTATTCCATCAACCACATCACCCAAGAAGGACCATATATCCTGCCCTCAGCCACCATTGCCCACTACTCTGAAGCTACCAAACTGGCAGAAAAAGCAGAAACACAGATCTAAGATATCACCTTACCCCCAGAATACTCTGACTTCACCAAAGTCTTTGAAGAGAAGGACTGCAAATCCCTTCCTCCTTCTTGCCCTTATGATCATGAGATAAACCTTAATGAGTCTTCATCCTGAAAATCAGGAAAATCTACCCTTTGTCTCACAAAGAACAAAAGGCAACTGAGATCTTCCTCAATGAAAACCTTCACTCAGGGAAGATCTGTCCCTCCAAATCTCCACAGGCCTCTCCCTCTTCTTTTTCAAGAAAAAGAATGGCAAACTACATCCATGCCAGGACTACTGGTATTTAAATGAGCATACCATCCATGATGCCTATCCTCTTCCCCTCATTTCTGACCTCATTGATAAACTCAAAGGAGCAGAAGTCTTCATGAAATTTAATGTCTGATGGAGGTACAACAACATGCACATCAAAGATGGCCACCAATGGAAAGGCACCTTTATCACCCATAAGGGCCTTTTTGAACCCATGGTCATATTCTTCAGCATGAACAACTCCCCCTCAATGTTCTAGTGGTTCATGGATAGCTCATCATCTACATGAATGACCTCCTTATCTTCTCCCCTGGCAATGAATCCCATACAGAAAACACTTGCTGTGTTCTCCAATGAATGATGGAACTAGATCTCCATCTATGTCTTAGCAAGTGCAAGTTCACCACTCCGGAAGTTGAATATCTTGGAATGATTGTCAAACCTGGTGAACTTGCTATGAACCCTGTCAAGCTTGATGGTATCACCTCCTGGCTAGTCCCAAGGAAAGTCAAGGACATATCTTCCTTCCTTGTATTTGCCAATTCTACCAGCATTTCATTCCCTCATACTCAGATGTTGCTCAACCCCTCATTGACCTAATGAAGAAAACCACAGCATGGCTTTGGACACTGCAATGCCAGAAATCCTTTGATGAGCTTAAAACACTTTTTTTCTCTTAACCCATCCTCTGTCTCCCAGACCTCTCCTGACCATTCACCATGGCCACTGATGTGTCTTGTGATGCTACTGGAGCCATCCTCCTGCAAACCAACACAAATGAGGATTGGCATCCCTATTTGTACCTCTCCCAGTCATTCTTCCCTGCAGAATAGAACTATGACATCTTTGACTGTGAACTCCTTGCCATCATTCATGCCCTTAAGTCATGGCACCACTACCTTCGAGGTTCTCAATTCCATGTTCAGGTCTTCACTGACCACAAAAATTTAACATACTTCTGCCAACCTCAGAACCTCAACTGATGCCAAGCATGTTGGCTCCTTGACCTTGCAGACTTTGATCTCAAGTTGACACATGTCTCTGGCTCCTTGCTCTCTGATCCTGATGCCCTCTCCCACCAACCTAATCACCTCTTCTCTGAGTCAGACAATCAGGCTGTAACTCTCCTCCTGGAAACACTCTTTGTTCATGTAGTCAACTCTGTCCTAGCTACCACTATCCAGAAACACTCAGCCAATGATGAACTCATCACCCACCTCTGAACTAACCTTGAAGGCCCTATCATGGCCCCTAATCTTTGCAGCCACCTCTCTGACTGGCAGTTCAAGGAAAACATCCTCTGCTACTGAAACTGTGTTTATATCCCAGAACTGGACTGCCTTGCTGTCATCACATGTGCATATGACCACCCTTCTGCTAGCCACCCAGGCTATTTAAAAACATGTCAACTTGTGGCACACAATTTCTGGTGGCCAGGTCTTTCTAATTAAGTTCATCATTATGTTAAGGGCTGCATCCTCTGCCAACAAAATAAAGTAAACACCCACCCTGCCATCCCCCCACTCTCCCTGATCAAATCCCTTGCATCTCGTCCTTTCCAACAGATCTCCTGTGATCTTATCACCAACCTTCCTATATCTAATGGTTTCAATAGCCTGCTGGTCATGGTCAACCATGGGCTTACTAAGGGGGTAATTCTATGCCCTACTAAGAAACAAATCACCACCAAGGGCGTAGCAACCCTCTTTTTCTATAAAGTTTATTGTTAATGGGGCCTCTACAACAAAATCATCTTCAACTGTGGCCCATAATTCACCTCCACCTTTACACAAGAGCTTGGAAGACACTTAAAATATGACCTCTCCTTGTCTACTGCATACCACCCTCAAACAGACAGAGAAACCAAACATGTCAATCAGGAAGTTGAAACATACCTTCAGATCTTCTGCAGAAACAACCTGACTACATGGGCTAATCACATCACCCATGCAGAATTCACCCATAATCACTGACTCCACTCCATCACTGGCAAATTGCCATTTTAGCTCATGTACAGCTTCAAACCTCATGCCCTCCCCACCATCCTTACAGAAACTCTGCTCCTTATCCTGGAAGAATGCCTCAAGGCCATATCTGCAGCAAGGGATGAGGCACTCACTGCACATGAACTCGCATGGCAATCACAAACCCCAAATTTGTGCCCAAAAGAGAAGGGCCTTTTGTTATCACAGATGTCCTATCTATCTCCCCTGATGTATAAACTCTGACTCCTCATGACATGGAAGATATACCCTGTGTTTTATGCTTCTCTCTTATCACCCTATCATAAAAACAGCATCCATGGCCCGAACTTCCCAGCTCCACTCCCAGAGCTTATAGAAGGTGAAGAAGAGTATAAGATAGAGAAGGTCCTGTTCCATAGGAGAACAACCCATTCCCACATGTTCCTGATCTGATGAAAAGGGTACACCACTGAGGAAGACTTCTGGGTCCCAGAATGGAACTTGAAACATGCAAAGTCTGCTCTTCAGGAGTATAAAGACCTCCACCTAAAAGCCTTCCCTTCCCCAAAGCAATAAGCTCCCCCCCCCTCACAACGACCTCTACTTGCTTCACCCACTCACCACTTCACTTCTACTTTACTATGTCTGATATCTTTACTGGTTCTATCTTGTCTTCCTTGACTCTGTCCATTTCAGTACCTCCTATGGAGGACAATCTTGCTTTGCCAACAAGTCCCTCTCCTTCACAGATAGCCAACTCTTTTCATCCTGAGGATGCTGTTGTGATGGCAAGAAACAGTGCACCTTCTAGCCCTGGTGCTTTATATACCCTCTCCATCCTTGAGCCACTCACTGACACCCCAACCCCCATCATCTCCATAGACATTCCCCTTCATGTGCACACACTTTGCTCCTCTAACCCCACCAAAGATGAGTGTAGCATGCTCTATGAATTTCTTACCAACCCCCACATGTTCCAAGGGATCTCAGCCTTCACAGACCCTTCATCCCTCTTCTTCCTCCTTTTCATGGTATACCTCCAACTAGAATGCCTTCCTCACCTGTTTGCCTCTCTTATTAACAATGACCACAGAATCTCTCTGATTGGGGCTTTGATTTGGTAAATCCACACCAGGATGATCGAACTACAGAAACTTACTCTTATGCTCCTGCTGCAAAACTCTTGTGACCTAATCCAGATGCCTCATATCATCCTTTTCAACCATTTTAGCAAATCTCTGACCAAAATCAATGTCCTCCAGTATCTCACAGTCAATTTATTCATTGATATCATGGTCAGGCTCCATCTTCTCAACCTCATCTTCAAATTCTTGCTCATAATTGATCTTTAGTCCATCAAATCAAATGGAAATGTTTTAATCATCCGAATCATGTTGATTTGGTGAGTCAGATCGCTCGGAACTGGTCCAAATTGGCTCAGAGATTAAAGGTAATGTTGGCTAAAGCTGTAACCTGCTTGTGTTTCATGACCTCTTCTTTGGTTGACCTCTAGGCATGATGGTAACTGATGATGACTGGGGCCAGGCAAATACCAGGGTTCATATTTCTTTTTTTTGTTCCCTCCTGATAGTTTAGACTAATTTTTCTTGGCAGAATCATTTACAGCTCAGCGAATGGTGTCATTTGCGCATTTTTTTGTATTTTTAGATTTTTTTTTTATGTTGCATCAATTTCTTTGGGCTCAGATTTGTTAAATTGAAGAATTTCAAAAATCGGCTCATAGAATCATCTTATATATAGTCTTATAAACACAGGTTTATAGTTTTTAGGGCACCCCATTTTGTTGTGGTGTCATAAAAAATCACCCAAGAAACATGATGTCTTTGATTGTCCATAACTGTAGGACATTGGTGATAATGAAGGGTCCTTCTATTTTGGGTGTAAATTTTGGGTTTGTGATGCAGCAATTGAGGTTTTTGGCTTCTAGACACACTTTATCCCCTTTGGTGAAGGGGGTGAATTTGCAGTGTGTTCAGGACACCATTACTTGGTGTGCAAGTTCATGTGCTGCAAGTGTCTTGTCTCTTGCTGCAGATGAGGCTTTGAGTCATGATTCTAGGGCCAGAAGTGGTGATTCTGCAAGGACTGTCAGGAGGGCATAAGGTTCGAAGCCATATATGAGGTAGAATGGTGATTTGCCAGTGATGGAGTAAGGGTGGTGGTTATGTATGAATTCTGCATGGGTAAAGTGATAAGCCCATGCAGTTGGGTTATTTCCACAGAAGATCCAGAGGTAAGTTTCAATCTCTTGGTTGATATGCTCAGTTTCTCCATCGGTCTAAGGGTGGTAGGTGGTGGATAGGGATAGATCATATTTCAGGAGCCTTTCTAGTTCTCGAGCAAAGGTGGAGGCAAATTGTGGGCCTCAATCAGAGATTATTTTATCATAGAGGCCCCAGAAATGATAGACTTTGTGGAAAAAGAGAGTCAGAATACCCTTAGCAGTGATATGTTTCTTCATGGAGCATAGAATTACTCCCTTAGTAAGCCTGTGGTCAACCATGATCAGTAGGCTGTCGAAACCATTGGATAAGGGGAGATTAGTGATAAGGTCACAAGAGATCTGTTGGAAAGGATGAGAGGCAAGGGATTTGATCAAGGAAAGTGGGGGGACCATGGGGTGGGTGTTGGCCTTGTTTTGTTGGCAGAGAGCACATCCTTCGAAATAGTGGCAAACCTTGGTGGTAAGGCCAGGCCACCAGAAATCATGGGCCACAAGTTGACAGGTTTTCAGATAGCCAGGGTGGCCAGCAGAGGGATGGTCATGAGTGTGGGTGATGACAGTGAGGCAATCAGGTTTGGGGATATAAGTGATCATGGTAACAGAGCAGGTTCTTCCAGAATTATCAATCAGAGAGGTAGTTACAGAGGTTGAAGATAATGAGGGGGCCTTCAAGATCATTGCAAAGGTGGGTGACAAGTTCATCATAGGCAGAGTGCTTTTGAATAGCAGTAGTTAGAATGGAGTTAATGTTGTGATATTTGCCACATCATAGTTTCCATTTCTCATATTATCTTCAGCATCTATTTTATCTTATCTTATTTCACTTGCAGTGCCTATCTTATCTGTAGGCCTAGACTGGATCACATAACCTATGACATATGGTCTGGACTATGATGTCACCATGACATCATTGCTGACTGAAGTATGACATCATCATTACTAAGTAGCTTTAGAGTAGCCCTTCTGTACTTGGTCTGTGCACAATAGTCAGTAGTATATAAGGTAGCATACTTGTGGTAGTTGCTCCCCAATCCTATTATCACAAGTGTTGACTATCATAGGGGACATCCTCTTTAGTTACACTCCTTTGCCCTTGTCAACACAGCTAGACAGCCAACACCAGCTTGTAACCTCTGAGTATAAGGCACCCCCATCACTAGCTGCCCAACAGCACTACCAGTGCCCCTCTTCCTTTATTTCTCTCAACTACTAAACATGGTCTCTACCCTTACTCAAATCTAGATTAGGTTGCATCAGTCAATGACATAGACAAAGAGGGTTTCAGGTAGAAGAATAATGGCTTGGTTGTCTAACTCAGAGGAGAGGCAGTCGGAGCAGTAGAAGAGGGCATCAGGACTGGAAAGTAGAGAATCAGAGACATGGGTCATCTTAAGATCAAAATCTGCAAGATTGAGGAGCTAATATACTTGCTGGTAGTTGAGGTTCTGGAGTTGATGGAAGTAGGTCAGGTTTTTGTGGTCAGTGAAGACCTGAACTAGGAATTGAGAACCTTGGAGATAGTGGCACCAGGACTTAAGGGCATGGATAATGACAAGGAGTTCCTGATCGAAGATGTCATAGTTTCATTCTATGGGAGAGAATGACTGAGAGAGATATAAGCAGGGATGCCAGTCCCTGTTAGAGTTGGTTTGTAGGAGGATAGCACTGGTGGAATCATAAGATGCATCAGTGGCTATGGCAAAGGGTCAAGTGAGGTCTGGGAGGCAAAGGATGGGGTGAGATAGAAAGAGCTTGGATTTCTGGCATTGAGGAGTCCAGAGCCATGTTGTGGTTTTATTAGTCAAATTGATGAGAGGATGGGTGACATTAGAATAGGAGGGGATAAAGTGCTGGTAGAAGTTGGCAAATCCAAGGAAGGAGCATATGTCTTTTACTTTCTTTGAGACCATCCAAGAGGCAATACTGTCAAGTTTGACCAGGTCCATAGTGAGTTCACTGGGTTTGACAATCATTCCAAGGTATTCAGCCTCAGGGGTGGCAAATTTGCATTTGCTTAGGTGTAGGTGGAGGTCTAATTCTAGCATTCATTGGAGGACACAACAAGTTCATTCCATGTGGGATTCATTGTCAGGAGAGAAGATGAGGAGGTCATCCATATAGATAATGAGCCATCCTTTGGTGATCATAATGTGGAACAAGTTAATCATGAACCATTGGAAGGTCAAGGAGGAGTTGTTCATGCCAAAGAACATAACCATGGATTTAAAGAGGCCATTGTGGGTGATAAAGGTGCCCATCCTTGATGCATACATTATTGTATCCCCAGCAGATGTCAGACTTGGTAAAGACCTTTGCTTCTTTGAGTTTGTTGACAAGGTCTGAGACAAGGGGAAGGGGGTAGGTGTTGTGGATGGTGTGTTCATTAAGGTATCTGTAGTCTTGACATGGACAAAGTTTGCCATCCTTTTTCTTAACAAAGAAGAAAGGGAAGGCTTGTGGGGATTTGGAGGGATGGATCTTTCCAGAGTGAAGGTTTTCTTTGAGAAAGGCTTCCATTGCCTTTTGCAATTTTCAGGATAAAGGACTTGTTAAGGTTGATCTCATGGTCATAGGGGTGAGATGGGGAAAGGGATTCATATTCTTTTTCTTCAAAAGCTTTGGTGAAGTCAGAGTATTTTGGGAGTGGGGTAATATCCTGGATCTGCATTCCTGCTTTCTCTGCAAGTTTGGCAGCCTCAGAGCAATGGGCAATGGTAGCTGAGGGTAAGATGTAAGGCCCTTATTGAGTGACATGGTTGATGAAATAATAACTGAGGGTCTGATGTTGCCATTATTTCTAGGACTGGATCTCCAGGTATGAGTGCAGGTGTTTGTGAGTTTCAGGTGTGGTATTGACACACCAAATCAACATTTCTCTGAAGCCTGTGAGCAGAGGGGCATGGTAGTGGGAGTTATGCCATTTCAGATTGGCAACATGGGCATAATAGAGGTCCTTGGACTGGTCCAGGATCTCATGGATGATGATGGTTTGTTTTTTCCAGTCAATTGTGGGATTAGTGAGGTGTAACTAAGGGAGGCTGAGAATGACATTTTCCTTGCAACAGTTCATGAGATAGAAGAGGACCTTTTGGGTAACCTCTTCTCTGATGGAGACATAGAGTTTGGTGAAGAATAGAATATCTCCATTCAAGTTTGTAGATTGGTCTATGCTGTGGATGTGAATGGGTTGGACCAAGTGGGTGTGAAGGTGTTTATGTTTTTAGGCAAAAGCCCAGTCAAGGCATGAGATTTCTGCTCCTGAGTCAATGAGAGCAGGGGAGTTGATGACTTTCATGGTATGCAAGGATACCACAAGTTGGATTGGAACATGCATAGCTCTACTTGATGTGGATACTAGTACAGCCACACAAGAGACAAAATGTTGGGGAGGTACTTGTGTCAATAAAGTCCTCCCTTTCAAAAATCCTTAATCTCCATGGCTTCTATATGAACATCTTCATCAGCATCAGCATCCATTAAGCTAGGCATTTCTTCTTTGGCTTTTGCAACCTTTTGGTCAGTTCTGGGATATGGGGGAAGATCACTTGTTGGAGAAGTGGCCCAGTTTTTGACAGTGGAGGCAAAGTCCTTGTTTGAAGCAGCATTCATGCTCTTCAGGGGTGAGTTTTGGGATGCAAATGGTGTTAAAATCCATAATATTGGGTTCCTTACCACAAGTGATCTACTGTAAGTGGGGTAAGGGACAAAGGTGGGGGTCAAGGTAGACTTGTGCTGGTGAGCAACAAGTTTAGCACATTTGTGTTAATCATCAAGATGAGAGACATTCTTGATCCAATCATTGATAGTCTAAGGAACAGTATCCATAAGGTATACCTTTTTGTAGAGTGAGGGGGGAATCCCTGTGGAGAAGTAATGGCAGATGGTGGCTGCCTCAGTGAGCCCTGTGAGGCTGACCTGATTGCAAAACTTGAAGATGTATTGGCTGAGCAAGGAGGGTAGGAAGGTTCCATCACATTATTCATTAACATGATAAGTAGTCAACCAGATTAGGGCATTAGTGGCAGTGTTGCAGCTTTCAAAGTGTGCTTTGAACTTTTCACTGAACTCATCTCAGGATCCTAACATCATGCTTTCTGCAGTGAATATGTCAGCCTAGGTAAGGGAATTTCCATCACTCATAAATGATAGGGTAAATCCGATTTTCTTTTCATTGGTAGCATAAACATTGATGTTGACAGCAAGGTATTATTATATGGATTGGAGCCAAGGCATAGCATCACATTGCTTGCCTGAGAAAGACTTAGGTTAGACAAGACAGAGTTCAGTGGGTTTTGAAGTTATGGTGGAGGACAGGGGATTGGAGCTAGGGCTGGGTGGTGATGGGGGTGCTGTGGAAAGGCTTTCAGAGCTAGGGCTGGGGGGAAAGGTGGACCTCCAGAAGAAGGAGGTTGCAATGAGAGGTGGGGGTGGGCAGAGATGCTGCTTCAGAGGTGATGAAGGGGCTGAAATACCTGTGAACTACAATAAGGGTAGTTATGTTTCAACAGCTTAAGCCTTTTGTTATGACAGGTGTGGGTAGCATCAGCTGTAGACTTGAACTGCAACCTAAAGCTGTGAGACAAAGTCAAGGGATGAAGGTTCCAAGCACAATGCAAGGTAATCAGTTACTACTCTGCCTAGGTGAGTATGTAGCAATGACAAAGATGTGGAGAGAGTATCCTTGAGTAAATATGCTGTGAGGCCAAGCGGGTTTTTAGAGAGAGTAAAGGGGAGTGAGAGGGTCAAAGATGCAATAGATGCTATCTCAAGTAGGCTTGAGCTGTATGTTAGCATGATAAGAGAGGAAACCAAAAGAAGAAGCAGGAGATAAGGGATAATGAGTCATACACAACATGGAATGAGTCAAGAAGCTGTGTATGATAGAAGTACATGGAACTTCAAAGAAAATTTGAGTCAGAAATGAAAGATAAGGGATATGCACAGCCAGAAGATTGACCAATAGAAAGGCTGTGTGTGTTAAGTAATACAATACAAACATAATCAAGGGTAATCAAGGAAAAAGAGGGGTGAATCATAACAGTGGACTGGTAGAGGGTTTATTTCTCCCAGTCAATGGTAGGGTTTGCTAGGTGAAGCTATGGGAGGCCAAGGATGATGTTGTCCTTGCTGCAGTTCATTAGATAGAAGAGGACTTTATGAGTCACTTCTTCTCTGATGGAGACAAAAAGCTCAGTGGAGAACAAGATGTTGCCATTGGAATTAGTGGATTGGTTGATGTTTCACACTCAAATGGGTGTTTTGAGGCGAGTGTGGGATAAGCAATGTTTTTAGGCAAAAGCCTAGTCAAGACAAGATATTTCTACTCTTGAGTCAATAAAAGCTAATGAGTTAATGGCTCTGAGGATGTGTGAGGGTACCATCAGCTGTATGGGAACATACATACATAGCTCTATTGGATGTGGATACTAGTACATACAAGCACACAAGAAACATAAGATTGGGGAGGTACTTGTATTAAGACAGTCTTCCCATTCAAAAATCTCACATAGTTATGGCTTCTACATGCTGTTCTTCATTGTCTTCCTTGTCCATGAGACCAGGAATTTCTTCCTCAGCCTTAGTGACTTTCTTTTCTTTCTGTGGATAAGGAGGAAGGTCCTTGAAGGTAGGACAGTTGTGAGAAAAATGCCCAGGTTTTCAGCAGCAGAGACAGAGGTTTAGTTTGAGGCAACATTGTTATTCCTCTTCAGTGAGTTTTGGGATGTAGATGGCACCAATGTCTATAGCATTGAGGTTATGGGTGGAGGTAGCATAGGTTTGAGATGCATGATGATAGATGGGGGCTCATTCTTAGTATTATTTTGCTATAAGGTCAGTGAATTTCTATTGGTAATTGAGATGGATAGTGTTGGTATACTATTCATCAATGATAGAGGGCACATTGTCCATGAGGTACACCTTAGCAGAGAGTGATGGAGAGATCCCAGTAGAAAAGTACTGGCAGAGTGCAGATTTCTCTTTAACCCAGTGAGGGCAATGTGAGCTTTGAATTCAGTATTGTAGGTAGTGAGAGAGGGTTGGAATGATTCATCCCTTCATTTGTTAACTCAATAAGTTGCTAGCCATGTGAGGGCATTGGCAGCAATGTTGGGACTAATGAAATTCTTTTTGAACTCAGTGAAGAAGTCA
>JBBPUL010000237.1:0-27896 GCA_038094675.1 Spongispora temasekensis | reverse complement strand
ATCATGATTGACAGATGTCAGGGACATGTCAATTCATGACTTGTCTCAACTCGTTAGTTGGTATTAGCTCGACTATGCTTAGCGCATGTAGCCGGTAATAGTAGTTGGAGTGTACCAACTTCAATAACCACCTCCATCCTTGTCTCACCGCACGCGCACACATCATGGGCCTACCTCATCTTGCAATGCATACACTCACCCCAGAACTGTCCTTGTCCATCCTGTCTTGCAACGTGCACGCTGCATGCGCTCACCCTGGACCCATCCTCGCCTTCCCTCGGCATGCTGTATGCATGCACACATGCGCATCCTCGCCCGCTCTCGTCTTGCAATGCACGCATGCACTCACCCAGAACCGTCGTCTTGCAACGCGGGCACTGCATTCACTCACCTCGGACCCAACCTCTCCCGCCCTCGCCTCACAACGTGCGTGCTGCATGCACACATGCCCTTATCCCAGACCCATCCTCGCCCACCCCATCTTGCAATGTGCACACTGCAAGCACGCATGCACGTCGCAATGCTGATGGTGCATGCATTGATGACAGCACGCCGACCAATGTGGCAATGTGCGCACATGCGAAGATGACCATGATGCACTACCAAATGCGTCAACTGGCGTGACGGCAACCATGACGATGACGGCAATGCGCCCGCACGTGCATGCGCAGGTGAAGACGAGATGTGCTACCAAACAGTTGGCGCGATGGAAGCCACGACGACGACGACGATGACAGCAACAAGTCAGGCAATGCGCCGCATGCGTGCGAAGATGACGACGATGAGCACTACTAAATGCGCCAACTGGCCAGATGGCAGCCATGACGACGACGAGTCAAGCAATGCATCCGCACACGAAGGCAGCGGCAACGAAGCAATGCGCTGCGTGCAAAGATGACGACTACGCGCTACCGAATGCACCAGCTGACGAACATCTGTGGTGGTGGATACTGCCCCAGATCCAGATGAAGCCAAGTCCGATGACGAGGCTGATGAAGGGGTCATTGACGATGACAAGTGGGACAGTTAGGAGCTCAGTGTAGTAGCTAGCTACCATATGTAGTAAAAATGACTTATCCTCTCGAGGCCACGGCTCGAGCCTAAGCCGCGGCTTCTAGGCTGGGCCGGGCCATCATTTAGGGCTTTGGGCGGCTCAAGGCCCGGCCTGTGATTTTGACAGGCCCAAGCCCCCTCAAGCCGAGCCCAAGCTGCGGCTTTCAGGCTAAGCCGGGCCGGCAGATCACTAATCAAGTGTTATGTGGTTATGTTTGGTCATGCAAACAAAGATACACATAGTAGGAATATGTCTAAGTTCAAAATAGTTTACATGCATCTTTTTTTCCAACCACAACCACCATGAGAACAATCTCTTCTGCTCAAAAACACACCATCCTCTCTATGCTTGATGCTGGTCAATGTTACAACAGGCATGGGTAGCATCTGCTGTAGACTTGATGTGCAACCTAAAGCTGCGAGACAAGGATGAGAGGCATAGGTTCCAAGTGCAATGCAAGGTAACTAATCACTACTCTACCTAGGTGAGTATGTAGTGACATTGAAGACAAGAGCAAAGTGTCCTTGAGCAAAGATGCTGTGAGGCCAAGAGGTTTATAGGGAGAGCGAGGAGGAGCGAGAGGGTCAAAGATGCAATAGATTGCTATCTCGAGTAGGCTCAAGCTAGAGTACATGGCTTGTACTACACCTCTGTATATACATGCAGGGGACATACATAGACCAGGCCAAGAAGAGCCTCAAAGACAGAGAAAGACATAAGGGGAAAAGGTGTAAGCATCTATGAGTAATCTACAGTATAAATGAGTAAGAAGAAGACTGTGGATTGGAAATACATAAGAAGTGAATGCACAGCAAAGAAGTTCAGAAGAGAATGTGCTGCAGCATGAGGACTGCGGAAGCAGTAGAAGAGAAGCTTGGGTGGGATACCTGAGATAAGGATAAGTGACATGAGGTGTAGGAAGCAATAAGTCAAACAAAGAAGCAAGGAGGGCACACAGTGCCAAATAAAAGAGTCCGAGAGAGAAGGAAGCAGCATAAGCCAATGGGAGAAGTTGGCGAAGGGACAATGATGAACCCGGGTGATACACAGTATCAGAGACCACAGGTCCAAGGGAGAGGTGATGGATATATACCAGTAGGATGACCGGCGAGGCATGGATGAACTAGCAAGGATGGCTGGTGAGATATCTAAAGGTGCAATGGAAGGTGCCACAGTTAAGACAAGAGAAAAGAAAAGAGAGCCATAGACCAATCGTAACAGTCAATCTGCCAACTCCATTGCATCTTCTACTGGTCTTCATGTGTCTACCATATCTAGAATATGCTCTAAAGAGCATTCTGAGCTTCAGAAGGCTGCTGGAGGTCATCCATCCAAGCTTTTCTCTGTCAATGTCCACCATGCCATTTGTCTTATCTCCTCTGAGAAGGCAGAGAATGTTGTTCAGGTGACTAAGGCACTCACCAATATAGTCAACCAGCCTCTCTCTACTTCCACAGTGTGCAGACACTTGAAGAAGACAGGTATGAAAGCTGTGGTCAAGTCAAAATAACCTCTTCTTCTAGTCAAGCATCACAAGGCTTATTTGGACTTTGCTTATGCCCAAAAGGATTGGACTCTGGAGGACTGGAAGAAGGTAGTATGGTCTGATGAGACCAAAATCAATTGCCTAGGGTCAGATGAGTGCAAGTGGGTGTGGAAAAATGGAGGGGAAGGGCTCAGTGATAGGGTGGTGGAAGGTACAGTCAAGTTTTCTTTGATGATGTTGGGGTGTATGACTTGGCAGGGAGTTGGCTATGCTACCAAAATTGATGGTAGGATAGATGGAGACCTTTACCATCAGATTTTGAAGGATGAACTGCTAGATTCTCTGCAGTTTTATGGTCTTAATCCTCCTGACATCATCTTTCAGCAGGACAATGACCCCAAGCATACTTGCAAGAAGGTGAAGGATTGTCTTCATGAGCAGGATTTTCACACTATGGTATGGCCTGCACAGTCTCCTGACCTTAACCCCAGGGTTACCTCAAAAGGAGACTAACAGATCATGAATCTTCTCCTCAGGGGATTCATAAATTGTGGGAGAGAGTTCAGGTTGATTGGGAGGGGATACCAGCTGAGGAGTGTCAGAAGTTGATAGAAAGCATGCCTAGAAGGGTTCAGGCATTTATCAAGGCAAAGGAAGGTTATACCAAGTACTAATATATCCAACATACTAGAAGGTGCAAAACTATTGCAATGGTAATGCTGTTTTGAAATGAATGTATCTTGGGAGTATGTGAACCAAATCACATGATCCTTACAATGTTGTAGCCAAGGGTATGTACTTTGTTTGTTCCCACCAAAGCAAAGTGACATTTCCATGAGTGATTGCAGGGCACTACACACCCTAGTTTGAGGTTAGGCATTGCAAAAGTTTTGCACCTCACTGTATTGTATCTAGGGCCAAAGTGCACCTTCAGGATATCTATTAGTGTTGAACAATGGACTACTTATATATCATAGTATATCATATAGAGTAATGGTTCACATGCCTGTAGATTACTTAAGACCTTCTAGCAGTACTGGATTTAATAGGAGTTTAAATACCCTTTATACTCGAACCACAATGTTCTACAAGCCTAAAGGTGAGTAACTAGGTTGAGGGGGTTTTCCAGCCCTCAAACAATTAGGATTTGTAGCATCCATGCAAATTAACAATGCAGTTCTGGTAGAAGGATGGACTTTGAGAATGCATCTTGACCTTGACATTTTCTGCTTGTCCAGCAGCCCATTTCTATTAGTATCAAGGTTGAGTCCCCACATATATCATATCTAGGGCCAAAGCATACCTCTAATTCTTTGAAGATTTTTGCAAATGTGAAACTAAACCTGGCATCTGGTTCAGCCAAATATGCAAACACCAAATGTGACCAAGAGTGAACATAATTCAACACATGTTCAGTTCATATTCAGATGCATTCAGATGCATTCAACCTTAGCCTCATTAATCATAATTTCACATTCAAAGTTCTGCCATAATGTTCAGACACATTCAACCTAGTAGCTGCACATATGCAGATACAAGTGATATTGCTACTGTATCTAATCAACTCCACCAGCATCCATAATAGTAATCTTGATGCAAATGACAGCTGAGATGCATGGGCATCCCACTCTGCCTTAGCTCCAATGTGGTTATTATAGTAGTTAGCTTTTAGCAGTTGCAGAGCCTTGTTTAGTGAGATAAACACAGGTCATGTGAGTGAGAGTCAGAAACTGAATTGAATGGTGCTGAATGGTAATAAGTTTGTCTATGCCAGGCAAAAATGTAACTTGAAGTTAAACTTAACCCCCACCAACATACAATATCACCTCTAATAACTTCTGAGTCCAGCAATGGGCTTAAAAGATATAAATTCAGCTTAACTCATGGATTAGTAGTGCTTTTTGACTTTTTATTAGCTTGTATTGCCTGCTGCATCTATAAATAACCATATTAGATTGAACCAGAGTTGCTATGAGTGACTAAACAAAATGGTTAATAGTTTATTGCTATAAAAGCAGGATGGTTGTACAAACCTGGTTAGACTGTCAGTTTGCAGGTTGCTGGTTGTTATGAGATGATGTCATGATGTAGTATCTATCAAACTTTGAAATGAGAGAGTGTGTTAGTCAAATGACATAACAAATAGAGTGAATACAAACTGCAGCTTCAAACTTTTTTGAAGTAACCAAAGTACAACACTTGGACATAACCCTTGGTCTTGACAATACACACATAGAAGAGTAGAAGGAAGCTAGAGACTTTGGTCAAAGACAAGAGGTCAAAGCTAGAGCTCAGCTCAACTCTTAGCCACTTTATATATGTATGTGCTATGATATTAAATACATGAGGCAGTCTAGACTATAATGTCATAGATAAGAGATGATGTCATATCACATGATGGGTCTGGCCTTGTCATATTACATAAGCATGTATGTATTACCAGAATGATTATAATAATGAGGAGAGTTTAAATATGGAGTTTTTCAGGTGATTACAACACTATCTCATCTTTAAGACTGAAGATTCCAGATTTAGTCAGAATTATAAAATAGAGAAGTGAATTTATCAAAGGTAACTCTATTAACTTTTCTAGGTGCAGCCAATTTTTTTTGATGAAACTCCTTGATAGCCAGCAGAGCATTTGTAAGATCTGTGGCAGCCTGTCATGTAGTGTTACTAATATTATAACCCTTCCATTTGACAAGATAGAAAAGTTCCCATCTAGTAGAACATGAGTCTAAGAGGTATGTAATCAACTTTGAATTTCTCTGAACCATCTTCTGAGATGTGTACTGCATCAGGCTTGCTGACTGGTTGTCCTGGTAGTTGGTCTTTAAACAGTTTATTGTGTGATATATTCATTATAGGGTGGATTTTAATTCTGCTCAGCAGTTTCAATGTAACTGTATTAGATGAAACTTTCAGGATCTCAAAAGGTCTGACTTACTTCTGCATGAGCTTCACAAAAGCATATAGTGTTGCCATAGTTCAGTTAACCCACAGTCTTTTCCACAGTTCAGTTTGTATTGATTTATTAAGCTGTGCAGTAACTGCAGTTTCTGTTTTACCTGGTTCAGTCAGAGTTTGAAACCATGCAAAACCATGCAACAGTTCAGACCAGGCAAGACAGTCACCATGTAAAAAAACAATACAGTAATGACATATACAGACAAGCCACATCAACTATGTAACCACAATATGACAAGTCACTAGTCTCCGAGCTCAGGGGAATGTTAAGTTAAGAACTGGTGTGAGTGTGTTGTGATTGGTTGCCGCGTCGCTGTTTCACTTTATCTTCGGCGCCAATCTTATCTTATCTCGCAGTGCCTATCTTATCTGTAGGCCTAGACTGGTATCACGTGACCTATGACGTATGGTCTGGACCATGACATCACCGTGACATCACTGCTGACTGATGCATGACATCATCATGACATCATCGTTACTAAGTAGCTTTAGGGTAGCCCTCTAGTACTTGGTCCATGCACGATAGTCAGTAGTATATAAGGTAGCATACTTGTGGTAGTCGCTCCCCAGTCCTTTATTGCGAGTGTTGTTCTATCATAGGGAGGCTCTTCTCTTAAGATCACACCCCTTCGCCCACATCGACGACATGGCTGGATAGCCAACACCAGCCTGCAACCTCTGTGCGCAAGGACATCAACCCAGCGCCACTCGTCTATGACGACTGTCGGTATCTCTTCCTTTCCCCTCCATCTTCGAGTTCACCGTTACATGTGTACTCTCACCATCACTCGAGTCTAGGTTAGGTTGCATCAGAGTGATTTATTGATGTCTGGCAGGAGCACAACTACACATTCTAAACATGCATCACTCTCAATTAGTACAAAGTAACAAATATGAGATGCATACCCTTTCAAACCAGTATGGTTTACAGAATATTTACCCAAAATGTTTGGAGAAGGTGATGAGATTTGCCAGTGAAAGATTTCAGCACTGCCTAACCTTGCATGAAGGCTCTGAAAAGATAACTGAAAGTGCATATAATTAATAACTTGTGACAATATTCTAAGAACTGTAGGAACTCTAATGGAAGGGTTTTGCATAGTTCATTGGCAGATATGCTTTGCTTGATGTGGAGGATGGTGCTTCTGGCTGAGCTCATGCCCTAGGTGAAATTTAATGGATGTAAATGCATAAGTGCCAATGAATGTCAGGCCTTCATAAAATGGGATGTGGATGTGGGTATGGGAATCTCAATAACAATGTGCAGTGTTGAAGTCAGCAAGGTATAATATGTTCTTCCATGCAGCATCTCTAATGAGGATGTTCTTTGGTTTGATATCACAGTGTATGAAATGTTGAGACTGAATAGTCTTAATGTGTGTAAGCTGTTAATCGACAAGGAAAAGAAACAGTCAGCACAAGAGACCCAAAGAGAGAAAAAAACATACCAGTTGACAAGCAATCATTGCTACTGTCTTCTGAGAAAATAACTACCCACACAGCTCAAAAACATCTTCTAACAAAGGCCCAAGGGAGCTAAGTAGGAGTACTTTGCATCCCAATTCTGTTCTAAATCAGATAGGCTAAGAAATTCCAGGAACATGATGCAGTTCAGAGAGAACATGGTGCTCATGTTTGAGTTAATGATTATTGAATCACATGTTATCAATGTTGGCAACATGTTCTGATTATTGTTATGATTGGTCTATAGCTCTCTCTTTTTTCTTTTATCTTAGCCACAGTATCTCTCATTGTGCCACTAGATGTCTCACCAGCTGTGTTACGAACTAGCAATGCACTAAACCTAACTTTGAGGAGATGAAGAGAAGATGGCGAGTGTCAGCACAAGGGAATGCTCGAGCTAGTCTGCACTGGAGTTTGGTTATCGGAATCCGGCAATCTTCGGAGAGTTGGTAGGAAGCTGACTACTTATACATGGCTATACCACTGGCAGTGTCGATGACAAGGATGACTCATAGAAAGGAGAGATGAGTGATAAGGCCTAACCAAATGCCTTACTAAGCAGAGGACACTGGATGATGACAGTACACTTAGGGCTAGGCCACAAGAGGTGCAAGCAGAAGAAGGACAATGAGAATCAAGCTGGGGAATCACAGTTAACCAAGTGCCCTATATATATTAGCATACCATGCACACGGACCAGCTTAGGGCTGGTGAGGGCAGAGGGCACTACTTAAATAGGAAGGTAGAGACAAGAGAGTCTAGGGTAGCGCCACAGAAATAAGGACATAAGGTAGATATGCCATGGTGGTGGGAGGAATGGAAGGGAAGGCATAGCCTTATCTGGCCCTGAGATCTGGATCGAGATCTGAGATAGAAGATATGATCAGGAGATCTATCAAGATACAACCTGATATAGAATAGGTGAGCATCTATAAAAGTGTCAATAGATACAAACAAAGATCAGGGCACTAAGATGAAGAGATAAGATGAAGAGAGCACCTGATAAGGGAAAGGGGCTGGATCCATATCCGTAACTCTAGAATAAGGTTGCCTTAGGTAGAGTGCTTCAGTTAGGTTAATGCCATTGTAGTTACAACAAGCTGTCCTTGCTGGTTCATCCATGCCTCGCCGGTTGTCCTACTGGCATATACCCATCACCTCTCCCTTGGACCTGTGGTCTCTGATACTGCATATCACCCGGATTCATCATTGTCCCTTCACCAACTTCTCCCATTGGCTTATGCTGCTTCCTTCTCTCTCACACTCTTTCCTTTGGCACTATGTGCCCTCCTTGCTTCTTTATTTGACTTATTGCTTCTGACACCTTATGTTGCTTATCCTTATCTCAGGTATCCCACCTGAGCTTCTCTTCTACTGCTCCCACAGTCCTCGTGCTTCAGCATATTCTCTTCTGATCTTCTTTGCTGTGCATTTGCTTCTTATTTCAATCCGCAGTCTTCATCTTACTCATTCATACTGCAGATTACTCATAGATGCTTATCCTCTTTCCCCATATGTCTTTCTCTGTCTTTGAGGCTCTACTTGGCCTGGTCCATGTGCATCCCCCACATGTATATATAGAGGTGTAGCACAAGCATGTATCTTTAGCTTGAGCCTACTCGAGATAGAAATCTTTGACACTCTCACTCCCCTCTGCTTGCTCTTCAAACCACTTGGCCTTGCAGTGTCTTCACTTGAGGATACTCTACCTTTGTCTTCAATGTTGCTACATACTCCCCAAGATGGAGTAGTGACTAGTCTCTGTGCATTGCACTCAGGACCTACACCCCTCACCCTTGCCTCACAGCTTTAGGTTGCACATCGAATCTATGGCTGATGCTACCCATGTCTGTCATAACAAAAGGCTCAAGCTCTTCAAATGCAACTACTCTTGCTGTAGCTCACAGCCATTTCAGCCCTTCCATCACCTCTGAAGCAGTGCCTCCACCCACCACCACCACCCATCACAACCTCTTCTTCTTGGAGGTCTACTATGACCTCTAGTCCCAGCTCCAGAACTACCACACCCCCTTTACCACCTAGCCCAAACCCCGCATCCCCGATGTCTTTGAAACCCACCAAACTCCACCTTGCCCAATCTAAGGCCTTCTCAGGCAAACAATGTGATGCCATGTCCGGGCTTCACTCTGTACAATGGTACCTTGTCATAAACATCAACATCTACTCTACAGACAAAAAGAAGATAGGATTTGCCCTGTTATTTATGAATGACAGGAGTGCCCTCACCTGGGCAGATATCTTCATGGAGGAAAGCATGCAAGGGACCAATATGACCCTAGGATCTTGGGACAAGTTCATCAAGAAGTTTAAGGCTCACTTTGAGAGCCCCAACACCACTGCCAATGCTTTGACCTGACTGGCCACCTGTCATGTCAATGAGCAATATGATGGAACCTTCCAACCTTCCCTTAGTCAATATATCTTGGAATTCCACAACCAGGTCAGCATGGCAGGGCTTAATGAGGCAGCTATCATCTGCCATTACTTTTCAATGGGCATTCCCCATTCACTCTCTGAGAAGGTGTACCTTATGGACACCATCCCCACTACCATTGATGATTGGATCAAGAATGCCTCTCATCTCAATGATCAGCACAAACATACTAAGCTTGTTGCCTGCCAGCACAAGCACTCATCAACCCCCACCTTCGTCCCTTACCCAACTCAGACCCCTCGTGACAAAGACCTCAACACCATGAATGTGGATACTGTCTGTATTCCAAAACTCACCCCTGAAGTGCATGAACACTGCTTCAAACAAGGACTCTGCCTTTGCTGCAGAAAATTGGGCCACTTTTCCAATAAGTGCCCCACCTTCAAAGACCTTCCCCCATGCCCCAAAGCTGACTGAAAGGTCACCAAAGCAGAAGAAGAAATACCCAGTCTCATGGACGAGGATGATGATGAAGAGATCCATGTGGAAGCAGTAGGGGTTAAGGATTTTTAAAAGGAAGGACTTCTTTGATGCAAGTACCTCCCTAATGTCTCATCTCTTGTGCGCCTATACTAGTATCCACTTCAAATAGAGCCATGTGTATCCCCATTCAGCTCATGGTACCCTCGCACATCATAAAAGTTGTCGACTCTCCTGCTTTCATTAACTCTGGAGCAGAAATCTCCTGCCTAGACTGGGCTTTTGCCCCAAAACACTGACTCCCTTGCACCCACCTTGAACAACCAATCTGCATTCACAATGTGGATCAATCAGCAAACTCAAATGGAGATATCTTATTCTCCACTGAACTCTATGTCTCTGTTGGAGAAGGGGTTACCCAAAAGATCCTCTTCTACCTCATGAACTGCAGCAAGGAAAATGTCATCCTTGGCCTCTCCTGGCTTCACCTTGCTAACCCCATGATCTATTGGGAAAAGCAAACCATCTCTGTCCCCGAGGTCCTAGATTAATCCATGGACTTGTATCATGCCTATGTCACTGATTAAAAGCAACATGACTCCCACTACCAAGCCTCCCCACTTCAAAACTTTGGAGAAACTTTGATTCAGTGTATAAATATCACATTCGAAACTCACAGACACTTGCATGCATACCTGGACATCCAGTCAGACAAGCAGTGGCAACACCAGACCCTCAGTCACTATTCTATCAACTGTGTTACCCAAGAAGGACCATACATCCTACCTTCTACCACCATTGCCCACTACTCCGAAGCCACTAAGCTCACAGAGAAAGTGGGAACCCAGACCCAAGACATCACCCTACCCCCAGAATACTCAGACTTTGTCAAGGTCTTTGAAGAAAAAGACTGTGAGTCTCTCCCTCCATCTCAGCCCTATAATCACAAGATCAACCTCGATGATTCCTTTGTCCCAAAGATCGGAAAGATCTATCTTTATCCCCTATACCCTAAAGAACAAAAGGCCACTGAAGCCTTTCTAGATGAAAACCTTCACTCTGGAAAGATTCATCCCTCCAAGTCTCCACAGGCCTCCACTTTCTTCTTCATCAAAAAGAAAGATGGCAAGCTCCATCCATTCCAGGACTACCAGTACTTAAATGAACACATCATCCATAATGCCTATCCCCTACCCCTCATCTCCAACCTCGTTAACAAGCTCAAGGGGGCTAATGTCTTCACCAAATTTAATGTTTGCTGGGGGTACAACAACGTATGCATCAAAGACAGTCATCAATGGAAAGGTGCTTTTATCACACATAAAGGCCTATTCGAACCCATGGTCATATTCTTTGGCATGAACAACTCTCCTTTGACCTTCCAGTGTTTCATGAATGACTCATTCAGAGACATGATTGCTGAAGGATGGCTTGTCATCTATATGGATGACCTGCTCATCTTCTCTCCAGACAACAAATCCCATACTGAATGAACCCACTGCATCCTCCAATGAATGATGAAGCTAGATCTTCATCTACATCTTAACAAATGCAAGTTCACCACCTCAGAAATGATTGTCAAACCAGGTGAACTTGCCATAGACCCTGTCAAGCTCGACAGGATCACCTCGTGGCCAATCCCAAAGAAAGTTAAGGACATGCATTTCTTCTTAGAATTCATGAATTTTTACCAGTGTTTCATCCCCTCTTACTCTGATATCACTCGCCCACTCATTGACCTCACAAAGAAAAACACAGCCTGGCTCTAGACCCCCCAGTGTCAACACTCCTTCAACAAGCTCAAGAAGCTCTTCCTCTCACAACCCATCCTCTGCCTCCCAAACCTCTCTAAACTCTTTACAATAGCTACCAACACATCACGTGATGCCACCAGTGCTATCCTTCTCCAAACTGACTCGAACAGGGATTGGCACCCCTGTTCCTACCTTTCACAATTGTTCTCCCCAGCAGAATGAAATTATGATATCTTTGATTGAGAACTCCTTGCTATCATCTGTGCCCTCAAATCCTGGCACCACTATCTTCATGGCTCTCAGTTCCCTATACAGGTCTTCACTGATCACAAGAACCTGATGTATTTCCATCAGCCTCAGAATCTCAACCGCTGACAAGTACATTGGCTCCTTGATCTTGTAGACTTCAATCTCAAGATGACCCATGTCTCCGGCTCCTTGCTCTCTGGACCTGATGCCCTCTCCTGCTACCCTGACTAACTCTCTTCTGAGTCAGATAACCAAGCCATCACTCTTCTCCCAGAAACCCTCTTTGTCTGCATACTTGATGTCATTCTGACCACTGCCATCCAGAAAAACTCTGCCAATGATGAACTTGTTACCTGCCTTTACAGTAACCTCGAAGGACCCATCACCATCCCAAACCTCCATAACCACCTCTTCATCTGGCAATTCCACAACAACCTTCTCTGCTATAATGGCTGTGTCTATGTCTCAGAGCCCAATCGCCTCAATATTATTAAGTGGCACATGACCATCCCACCGCCGGTCACCCCAGATACCTCAAAATATGCCAACTGGTTGCCCATGATTTCTGGTGGCCCAGTCTCACCACTCAGATCCATCGCTATGTCGAAGGTTGAGCTATCTGCCAGCAACACAAGGCTAACATGTACCCCACTGTTTCCCCACTCTCCCTGATTAAATCTCTTGCCTCTCACCCATTCCAACAGGTCTCCTGCGACCTTATCACCAATCTCTCTTTATCTAATAGTTTTGACAGCCTGTTGGTCATGGTCAACCATGGGCTTACTAAGAAGGTAATTCTCTATCCCATAAAGAAACACATCACTGCTGAGGGTGTAGCAACCCTCTTTTTCCACAAAGTCTACCATCATTGGGGCCTCTATGACAAAATCATCTCTGACCACAGCCCACAATTCGTGTCTACCTTTGCTTGAGAACTTGGCAAACTCCTGAAGTATGACCTTTCCCTGTCTACAGCATACCACCCCCAGTCTGATGGTGAAACTGAACATGTCAACCAGGAGGTTGAAACCTACCTTTGAATCTTCTGCAGAAACAACCTGACCATATGGGCTGATCACATTACCCACATGGAATTCACACACAACCATTGCCCTCACTCCATTACAGGATAATCTCCATTTTACCTCATGTACAGTTTTGAACCTCGTGCCCTCCTCACAGTCCTCACGGAAACACCACTTCCAGCCCTGGAAGAATGCCTTAAGGCCTTATCTACAGCCAGAGATGAAGCACTAGCTGCCTACAAACTCGCACGACAGGTGATGGCATCCCAGAATTGCCACTCATTCATCCCTTTCATCAAGAGAGACAAGGTGTGGTTAGAGGCAAAGAACCTTAATTGCCACATTGTGAACCCCAAATTCACACCCCAAAGAGAAGGACCCTTCATTATCATGGATATCCTATCCCCTCTGACATATAGACTCTGACCTCTGGTGACATGGAAGATCCACCCTGTATTCCATGCTTCTCTCTTATCGCCCTATCATGAAAATAGTGTTCATGGCCCAAACTTCCCAGCTCCACCCCCGGAGCTAATAGAAGGTGAGGAAGAATATGAAATTGAGAAGGTGTTGTGCCACAGGGGGGCAACCTGCTCCCACATGTTCCTGATCTGATGGAAAGGATATACAGCCAAGAAAGACTCCTGGGTCCCAGAGCAGAATCTGAAAAATGCAAAGTCTGCCCTGCAGGAGTATAAGAGTCTCCACCTGAAGGCCTTTCTCTCCCCAAAAAGCAATAGCTTTTCTGCCTCACAACGTCCACCACCTGCTTCACCCCCTCACGACAGACCCTGCTAGCATGACATTAAACTGCTTTAGCTGTCCCCTCTCTTGTCACCTCCTGTCCTCCCCAGCACTTTGTCCTGGCCAAAGCCTTTGCCAGTCGTCTCCATCCTTGAAACCCATGCTGCCCTGCCACAGCAGAGAATGGTAGTAGTAAAGTCCTTGTCTCTGGTCATTGCTTGTATCCTTCTTGCTGCACCTATACCCCATCATCTCCATGTCTTGTCCCCACTGCTCCCACACATGAGTCTCCCTAAAACTGTGCTTCCTTTCTCTCGCCACCCTCCCCTGTCAACTGATCAATTGCCTTCGCATCGCCATATCTTATGATCTGCTGTACCGGATTGTTCGATCTCTATATCAGCAGAATCCCCTCGTCGAGCTCTTTCCATCGCTCCAACCATCTCTCCGATCGCCCCATCCCTTCTCAAGTTATTGATGATTCTTTGACTGGATTCATTTTCACCTCGGGCTTTCAAAGTTTTCTTGTTGATGGTTCATTAGGGTTGTGTTAGAGAACTCAACCCCTACTAAGGGGGTAATGTTATGATTGGTCTATGGCTCCCTCTTTTTCCTTTTATCTTAGCCATGGCACCTCTCATTGTGCCACTAGATGTCTCACCAGCTGTTCTTGCTGGTTCATCCATGCCTCGCCAGTCGCCCTACTGGCATATACCCATCACCTCTCTCTTGGACCTGTGGTCTCCAACACTGCATATTGCCCAGGTTCACCATTGTTAGAGTCGAGCTCCTCACTATCACTCGAAGAGAGCAAAAGCTTTGGAATATCAAAACTAGAGAACACAATACAGGATTTGACTACTTATATACTATCAAACAGTTTAACATGTGCTACAATGTCATAACCTAGACTACTGTGAAATGTGATGTGTGAGAATGTGAAAATTAAAAAGAATCCTAACATTATCTCCTTTTCAAGGCCAAGTCATCTTCGACTGGCAGAATGTCAAATATAGAATCAGAATATTTATTGAAATGTTTACGGTATTCAAGGAAGTCAGGTTGTTCGAATAGGGTAGTGCAGAGTTTCATGGTGGATTGGGGGCACAGAGCCATTAGGTGTCAGCGATGGAATTCTTTGACGACATCAGGGGCATTCTTTAATTCTTTTTCCTTCAACCATGTTTGTTACTCTCGTGGAAAGCCCTTTCAATGCATAAGATATTCTATTTCTTCTCTTTTTTCTTGTGAATCTAGGACTTCTTCCACTTCTTGTTCTGGGACTTCTGATACAATATCTGGCAGAGGAGGGGGAGGATGTTTTTGTGAGGGGAATTCGCTGATGTGGTAAGGATGTAACAGACTTTTGTGAAATACTGGATGAATGGATTTCCAGCTTTTGTCCAGTTTAATCTGGTATAAAGCAGATCCAACCTTCTCAATGACTTTGAAAGGTCCATATCATTTATCGTCCAATTTCTTAGCTGGTCAGTCTGATTAAATATTCATTCCCTTGAGTAGGATGATATCACCAGGTTGGTAATTAGGATGCTCCTTAGCTGTTCTGTCATAGAACCTTTTCATGTCATCTTTAACTCTTTGAAGTGCCTGTGTAGCTATTTTCCATGTAACTTTTAGTCCTTCAACAAACTCTTTTGCCACTGGTACTTTGGTTTGCCTCTGTAAGTCAGGGAATACCATTGGTATATGTCTGTTGTTTAGAAGGAATGGTGTATAGCTAGTGGATGATAATTGTACTTGATTATGTGCAAACTCTGCCATTGGTATCTATTCTGCCCAATTACTCTGCCTATGATTTGTATAAAGTCATAAGTACTGTTTGACTTTAGTGTTCATCCACTTGGTTTGACCATTAGTTTGCAAATAATAGGCAGTGGATGGGTTTGCTTGGATATGTAGCATTTGATATAGTTTCTTCATGAACTTGGACACAAACTGAGGTCCTCGGTCTGATATCACCTTCTTTGGTGTGCCGTGTAGGGGAAAGATGGCATCTTTGAATATCTTTGCCACTTCCAGAGATGTGATGTTTGTTGTTACAGTGAAGAGGTGAATCATTTTCGTGAACCTATCAACTACCGTTAAGATGGTGTCTTTTCCTTGGCTTTCAGGGAGAGGACCAATGAGATTGATGGAGATAATTTCCCATGGGTAGGAGGGAATTTCATTTAGATGGAGAGGCATATTTTTGTTTTCTCTTTTTGTTTTTGTTTTTTGACATTTATTGCAGCCTTTTATGTATTTTTCTACATCTTTATGTATGTCTGGCCAGTAGTATGTTTGCATAACAAGATTTTTTGTTTTTTTTACTCCAGGATGACCAGCTATAGGGTGATCATGGTTTCTAATAATTACTTCTTTGTGAATATTTGATATGGGTGGTATATACAGTTGCGGACAAGCAAACACGGTAAATAGAGACATTGATTTTCTATGCCCCACCACAACCTTCCGAGAGGCTGCAAACCATATAAATGATGTATTTAGAACCTAATGATCAATTTGGCACGAGCCAATTTTCATCCTGACAAGTTCTGAAAATTTTACCCCTAAAATTTGGCCACCCCAAAAACATGTTTAAAAATCCCGAAAAAATGAAAATGAGCTCCGTTCACTGGATTCCATTACAGTGGCGTCGAGAAACTTTAATTATTGAGCTGGCAGCTAGTGAAAAAAAAAAAAGAGTAATGTTCCTGCATGATTGAGGCTTGATCTCCCTCTGAGCCTCAAAATGCCTTGCCGTGGTCGTCCTCGAAAACTGCCTGTAATTCGAAACACAACTGGTCTCAAGCATCTCAATCAGAGTCATCTCTCTGAGTGATCGATTGTCCATCATTCGGACACAGTTGGTCCAGAGTCTGACTGGAGCGACAGTGGGAAGCCAAACAAAAGGCCAAGGTCATTCTGCTCCAAGTCAGGAACAGGCAATAGCAATGATTCGGAAGTCGACAGTGATTCTTCAGACCCCATGGCGAGCTCTGACTTGGAGTCTGACTCTGGTGCCGAAGAAACCAATGGTGTTTTCCCAGATGTCAGTGATAATGAAGCATGCACTCGCCTTGTCAATATTGCCATTAATGCTGGTGATAATCCCTTTGATGAGGAATGGTTGCCTTTGACAGATGCTGCACGACAGAAGAAGTCATCTGGGAGGCCCAAAGAATACAAAAAGGGCCCTGATGTGGGCAGCAAGTCTGCACGCACTCAACGACGATATCGGAGCCTTCTCAAGGATCAAACATCACTCAATAACTTTGGCTTTTCTGTTATGCAGGCATCGAAACCTCAGACTCGGAGTCCAGCCCCATCACCAGAGCCCACTGGCATGACCACCATCCTTCTAAATCCAACTTCAATGCAGCCACTACTCGAGCCTCTGTGCAGGACAGATCTGTCCCCAGGCCATGAGACAACTTCTCCTGCCAGTGGGCCCTTTCCATCTGTTCCAAGTCTGCCATCACCTTGTAACATTTCCATTTTTGAGTCACAAAGACTCACTGGAGTGCCAGAACTGGAGTTGCCAGATGGCCTGGAGGGTATTGGACTTGCTGAGAACATGGAGGAGCTCTGGGAAGAGGAGTTGGGGGAGTCAGAACGTAGTGGAGTCGAGACGTGAGGCTGGGATGAGCTTCGAAATCAGATCAAGCAGGATCTTGCAAAGAGTGCAAAGACCTTACTGCTTTCACAGATCAACCAGCTCATGCTAATTCGGAACTTCACAACACTCCGCTTGAAGGGCCTTGAATGGATGAACGCAAGTCTGGAGATTGCACGACAGTGGCATGAGAAAGAGGGCGTTTATTTCGCACGAAAGATCAGGGCACTGGCTCGCCACTATCAGGTGTTTGAGCAGCTTCCTGTAGAGAAACGAGGAGGCCATGGAAATGCACTAAGTCCCCTCAAAGACGAAAGGCTTCAGATTGCTGCTCGTAAGTGGTTAACTTTGCAAGCTGCAGGGGGAATCACACCTCGGAACTTCCGGAATGCGTTGAATGAAACAATTCTCCCATCACTGAATATCACATGCAAACACCCACTCTGTGAATGCACTGCACATCGATGGTTGATGAAGTTGGGCTGGCAGCACACACAGTTGAGGAAGGGAGTTTACATGGATGGCCACGAGCATGAAGATGTGAAAAAATATTGCCAAGAGGTTTTTTTGCCCACAATGGCTGTGTTCGAGTCCAATATGACCCACTTTGAAGGACCAGAGCTGTGCCGTGTCGAACCGTCATTGGCAGCTGGCGAAAAGAAGATTATTGCCAACTTTCATGACGAGTGCTGTTTCTCTGCAAACGACTTCAAAACTCATGCATAGTGAGTCTATTCATGGATTTGTGATCTATTACTGATCCATTTCAGTCTTCTGCCCGGCCAACAAATCTTGCAGAAGAAAGGAAAAGGTCGTCTCATTTATGTTTCAGGCTTTATCAATGCTGAGGATGGTCGTCTGGCACTCCGGATTCTGGAATGAACACGGCGACATTGTGGAAGAGGCCAGGGAGATTATTTATCCTGGAGGAGGCAATGGAGATTCGTGGTGGGATAATGCACAGTTATTGAAGCAAGTGC
The DNA here is from genome assembly GCA_038094675.1 of Spongispora temasekensis. NCBI lineage: Eukaryota > Fungi > Basidiomycota > Agaricomycetes > Boletales > Boletaceae > Spongispora > Spongispora temasekensis. The sequence goes on along the minus strand of JBBPUL010000237.1, from coordinate 9,682 downwards.
AATGGGCGATTCGCATCTTCGAAGCAGCACATTCCGACTGCGTTTCTCTCTTTATTTTTGACCAATCATCTGCTCATGCATCACTTCCACCAGATGCACTGAAAGCGTTCGAAATGAATAAGTCTGATGGTGGGAAGCAATGGAAGCAGCGTGACACAATCATTCCCCAGAGCAATCCTACTATCGAACACCGAGGCAAACTGCAAAAGATGGTATTACCAGATGGCCAACCCAAAGGACTTCAACACATCCTCGAAGAACGTGGATTCAATGTGCGGAACATGCACACCAAATGCAGCCCTGTTGCCCATGGGAAAACACGGATTGTTGCATGGCACGCCTCTTAAGCAAGCAAGATGACTTCAATAACCAGCCATCAATGCTCGAGACGCTAATCAGAGACGCTGGGCACGAATGTATTTTCCTTCCCAAGTTTCACTGTGAGCTGAATCCGATTGAGATGGTCCATATTTCATTGCCACATTACTTATTGCTAAAGTATATTTATAGTATTGGGGCTGGTGTAAATACCGTTATCGAGAGGTCAGAAAGAATACTTTCGATGCGGCAAAACGATGTGCAATAGACCAGCTCGACGCATGCCCAACAGATGTTATTCGCCAGTTCATCAATCGATCATGGCACTTCATGAGTGCCTACCGACTCGGTCTTACTGGAAAAGCAGCAGAATGGGCCATCCGAAAGCAAAGACAGCACCACCAGGTCTCCCAAGCAGCTATGATGTCGATTGAAGCTGTTCTTAGTCATAACTAGCTCTATCCAATTCTCATTTTTTCTTGCCAAAAATTTGGCCAACCTAAAAAGTGCCCGGAACAACTTCGGATGACTGTTTTTCGATGTAGTTCAGTTATCCAAGCTCAGCCGTGACTTCTGTTTACCATAGAAAATTAATCTGTGCTCCCTACTCAATTTACCATGTTTGCTTGTCTGCAACTGTATATAAGATTTTTCTAATAGATTACATTGTCCTTTTTATTCCAATTTCCATTTTCTGCTAGTCCTTTCAGCACTTTTTCCTCACATTGTTCTTGACCCTGTTCTATTTGTCGAGCAAGATCTGAAAACTTCATGTATGCATGGATAATTTTATCAGGTGGGATGATGGTAACTTAAGAATTTAAAGGTTCTATCCCCTTTTCAAAGTCTGGCCTCCTGGACAGAGGATCAGCAGGGTTGGTTTTGCCAGGACAATGTGCGATTGTGAAATTATATTTCTGGAGAGTTTAATACCAATGTGCTTGATGGTGAAACAAATCCTGGGGACGTTTGTAAAATTCCAAGTTCTTGTGGTCTGTGAGGATGGTAAAAGGATCTTTGGCATCTAGGAGATATTGTTGCCATTCTTTGAGGGCAAAGATAATCACAAGAAGTTCTAAGTCTGCTGCATGATAGTTGTGTTCTGCATCAGACAGGGACTTCGAGATGTAGGCGATAGGATGCCAGCGATCATCTTGTTTCTGACTAAGAATAGCTCCAATGCTGATTCCCGAACTATCAGTTTTGACATGGAAAGGAGAGTTGTCGATGGGAAGGCACAGTGCAGGTGCTGTTACAATTGGCCCCTTTTCTCTTTCTTCACTCTCGTTTCTTTCCATCTTGTATTAATTAAACATGTACAGCCCTTTGATTAGTCAGTGTTATGGCTGTGCATTTCCCTTTTCTCTTATCTGTGACTCACATGTTCCATAACGTTCTATGTAATTCTATCATGCATAGCCTTCTGACTCATTTCATACTATGCATGACTCATTTTCCCTTATCTCCAGCTACTCCTTTTGGATCTCTCTCTTATTGAGCTGTAGCACTGCTTGGTCTGTGTGCAGGACTCTTACATATAAATAGGGTATAGTACAAGCGGTGTATCCTTAGCTTGAGCCTACTTGAGATAGCAATCTATTGCATCTTTGACCCTCTCACAGCATCTTCACTCGAGGATACTCTACCTTCATCTTCGATGTCACTACATACTCACCAAGGTGGAGTAGTGACTAGTCTCTGTGCATTGCACTCAGGACCTATGCCCTTCATCCTCATCTCGCAGCTTTAGGTTGCACATCAAGTCTACGGCTGATGCTACCCATGCCTGTCATAACAGGTGCAGAGGAAATGGCATTTTTAAGTGTGAGGAAGCTTTGGTTGGCTTCTGTTGACCAGAGGAATTCTCATTTTTCAGATGTAAGGGTGTTTAGTGGTAAGGCGAGTTTAGTGAAGTCTTTGATGAATCGCCTGTAGAAGTTTAAGAATCTGAGGAATCTCCTGAGTTATTTGCATGTTGTAGGGGTAGGCCAATCCAGTACACCTTTTACTTTGCCAGAATCCATGTAAACTGAATCATGGGATATGATTACACCCAAGTATTTCGTTTTAAGAGTCTTGAACTTGCATTTGGTGTGTTTTAAATATAATTTGTTGTCTCTTAGAATCTGTAACACTTCTCGGACAATTTGTCTAGCATCTTCACTCAAGGATACTGTTATGACAGGTGTGGGTAGTATCAGTTGTAGACTCAATGTGCAACCTAAAGCTGTGAGGTGAAGACAAGGGGCATAGATTCCAAGTGTGATGCAAGGTAACTGGTCACTACTCTGCCTAGGTGAGTATATAGCAACATCAAGGATGAGGGCAGAGTATCCTCAAGCAAAGATGCTGCAAGGCCAAGAGGATTCTTAGGGAGAGCAGAGGGGAGCGAGAGGGTCAAAGACACAATAGATTGCTATCTCAAGTAGGCTCAAGCTGGAGTTACACTGCTTGTGCTATGCCCTATTTATATATGCAAGTCCCATGCATGGACCAAGCTATGTCCTAGTGTGATAAGAGAGAGAACCAAAACAAGAAACAGAAGATAAGAGAAATGTGTCACACACAGCATAAAACAAAGTGAGAAGCTGTGTGTGATAGAAGTACATGGAACCTTATTAAACATTCAAGTCAGAGATAAGAGATAAGGGGTTCACACAGCCCTAAAGATGACTAATAGAAAAGGCTGTGTGTGTTAAGTAATACAGCATGGGAAGAAACAAAGGCATTAGAGAAAAAAAAGGAGTGAATCATAACAGATACTCTGTCTTTGCTCTCCATTGTCACTACATACTCACCTAGGCAGAGTAGTGATAGGTCTCTGTGCATCATGCTCAGGACTCATATCCTCACCTCTTGCCTTTGTCTTGCAGCTTTAGGTTGCTTATCAAGTCTACAGCTGATGCTACCCATGCCTGTCATAACAATTTCATTCACACACTGCTGAGATATACCCATTTTAAGACAGTCATGTCATGGAAAGGGTTTTTGAGCTTTTGAATTTATAAGGGTATTTAAATATTATCAGTACTTGATATAGCCTCCTTTTACTCTAAGAACTGCCTGAACCCTCCTAGACATTCTTTTAATCAATTTCTGACACTCCTCAACTGGTATCCTCTTCTATTCCATCTAAATTCTTTCCCATAACTTATAAATCCCCTTAGGGGAGTTTTCATACTCTATAAGCCTCCTTTTAAGGCATTCCCAGAGATGTTCTATAGGGTTCAAGTCAGAAGACTGTGCAGGTCAAATCATAGCCCCAAATTCCTGCTCTTCTAGCCAGTCCTTGACCTTCTTGCAGGTGTGCTTGAGATTATTGTCTTACTAAAAGATGGTATCAGAAGAACGGAAACTATAATACTCTAGTGTTTGCTAGAGCTTATCCTTCAAAATCTGAAGGTAGAGGTCACCATTCATCCTACCATCAATCTTGGTAGCAAATCTAACTCCCTCCAAAGTCATACAGCCCCACATTATCAAAGAACCTCCTCTAGACTTAAGGATTCGATCCACCAACCTATTACTAAGCCCTTTACCTGATCTTTTCCAAGCTCATTTGCACTTATCTGACCCTATGTGATTGATTTTGGTTTCACCATACCATATTATCTTCTCTAGTCCTTTATAGTCTAATCCTTATGGGTAAAAGCAAAATCTAAATGAGCCTTGTGATGTCTAACAGAGAGTATAGGTTATTTGGACTTGACCAGAGTCTTTATACCAGATTTCTTTAAATGAAGATGAATTGTACTAGCAGAGAGAGGCTGGTTGATGATATTGGAAAGAGCTTTGGTGACTTGAACAAACAGCATTTTCAGCTCTGCCAGAGGTAATGAGGTGCTGGGCATGACAGGATAGGGGAAAGTTTGGAAGGATGACCTCCAATGGCTCTAGGAGTGGTAAAATGCTTTTTGGAGTGAAGTTTGGATATAGTAGAAGGGCTAACATCAGTTTACTTGGCAATGGCTTCACCAGAGTGGCCAGTATCAAGCATAGAAAGAATGGTATTTTGCTAAGTAAGAGAAAGTGTTGCAAACTAGCAATGCACTAAACCTAACTTTGAGAAGATGAAGATGTGGAGGCAAGCGTCAGTGCAAAGGGAATGCTCGAGCTAGTCCACACCAGGGTTTGGTTATCAGAACCCAGCAATCTTCAGTGGTCAAGGTAGGAAGCTGGCTTGTATATGGCTATACCACAGGTAGAGAACAGGGATGAGGTACAACTCATGGATGAGGAGGTGGTGAGCAATAGGGCCTAACCAAATGCCTTGCTAAGCAGAGGACACTGGATGAAAATGGCACACTTAGGGCTAGGCCACAAGAGGTGAGCACTGAAGAAGGACAATGAGAATCAAGCTGGGAAATTCCAGTTGACCAAGTGCTCTATATATGATGCAATCTAACCTAGATTCAAGTAAGGGTGAGAGTCCATGTGTAATGGTGAACTTAGAGGAGAGGGGTGAAGGAAGAGCTACCAGCAATAGTTAAAGATGACTGGCATTGGATTGATGTCCTTGCACACAGAGGTTGCAGGCTGGTGTTGGCTATCCAGCCATGTCATCAATGTGGGCAAAGGGAGGTGTCTAAGAGAGGATCCCTCCTTATAGAACAACACTCGCAATATAGGACTGGGGAGCAACTGCCACAAGTACACTATCTTATATACTACTGACTATTGTGCACGGACCAAGTACAGAAGGGCTACCCTAAAGCTACTTAGTAAGTATGATGTCATGCATCAGTCAGCAATGATGTCATGGTGACATCATGATCTAGACCATATGTCATAGGTCATGTGATACCAGTCTAGGCCTACAGATAAGATAGGTGCTGCAAGATAAGATAAGATAAGATTGGCACCGAAGATAAGATGAAACAGTGACATGGCAACCAATCACAACAATATATATTAGCATGCCATGTGCACAGACCAAGCTTAGGGCTGGCCAGGACAGAGGGCACTACTTAAATAGAAAGTACATGATAAGGGTCTATCTAGGGTAGCACCACAGAGATAAGGACATGCAGTAGACATGCAGTGGTGGTGGGAAGAATGGAAGAGAAGGCATAGCCTTACCTGGCCCTGAGATCTGGAGATATGAGATATGATCAGAAGATCTATCAAGATATAACCTGATATAGAATAGGTGAGCATCTATAAAAGTGTCAATGGTAACAAACAAAGATCAGGGCACTAAGATGAAGAGATAAGATGAAGAGAGCACCTGATAAAGGAAAGGGGCTGGATCCATATCCATAACCCTAGAATAAGGTTGCCTTAAATGCATAGAGCACTTCAGTTAGGTTAACACCATTGTGGTTATAACAGAAAGTGATTTAACTATGATGGTAGTTGGGAATCAAGAAGTGTGTGAATTTTTTCAAACTCAGACATGCTATTTACATGTATATATTTGTGTCTATAAGCAAACAATAGCACTTACCAATAACTTCAAAAGCTCAAAAACCCTTTCCATGACATGACTGTCTTAAATTGGATATACATATCTCAGCAGTGTGTGAATGAAATCACATGACTTGGGGGGTGATGTTGTGACCAGAAGTATGTTCTATTTATATATCCACTAAAGCTAAGTAAAACTTCCACAGTGATTAGCAGTGCACTGCATGCACTGCCATTAGGGTTAGTATAGAAAGGGTGTAGATTATGGTTGTGCACTACATTCCACATGTCATGTATATTTCAAGTTGTGTTAGTATTGTTTCTGTAAATTAAATTGTACTATAGAGAAGAACTTGTTCAATTACCATTAATCAAGCTTAAATGTCAGGACAAGCCTTAGCCAATGATAAATAAACTATCTGTTAATATAGTGTGCATGTATGTAAGTACTGTACTACAGAATGTGTTGATCTTACAGAAGGCCCAACCTCTACACAAGAACAGTCTAAGGACATACAGTATCTGCCAGTCATAGCTACCATTACAAGTGGCAAGGCTCATGAAGATATGAATCCATCTCCAACTGATTGACATATGCATCTCTTATTATGGTAATATTAATGCCAGACCTTTTTAGGCCATGTATGCCAGTGTACAAGAACACCATTGCGAGGTGAATCCAATTGCATTGCAGTAGCTCTCTTATTAAGAATGTGCACAAAGATTATTATGACAGTTCCTACTACTGGACATTTTGACTTTGGTATGTATCACTAAGGTCACTGTATGAGCCATCCTGAAGTTCCTGTCTGTTGCCTTTGGCCACATCATCTGTCTCCATTTTCTGCACATCATTCATGTCTGGAATGACATCATTATCATTTTCAAGCATGCCCAGCAAGTGCTGAATCATTGCTCCTTGCACCCTCACCACATGGTGCAACTCAGATGTTTGTCAGCTAATCTCCATTTGATTCTGGGCCAACATCTGATTCGACAGATCATGATTACTGTGGAAGCCCAATGATGCATCTGGGCCAGTATACAAGGCTACAATGAGATCTCTGTCCTCATTACTCTGTGGTATGTATGTACAATAGTAGATAGAGAGTTCATGCAAAGTTCAAGGCAAGACAACTTACATCATGTCTCATCATTTGTTTCCACATAATGCTGAACTCCCATCCAAGCACAAAACTTAGGAGGGTGGTCAGGAGTAAGCTGAAGGCAAGAAGCTGGACCATGATCAGGCAGCCCAACATCAGCAAATTAACTCTGTCTATTCAGACCTGGACAGTCTGGACAGAGCTGTCTAGAGTTGGACAGATAGAGTTAGTTTGCTGATGAATATGGATCGGGGAGTTATCTTGCCATAGCCCATGGTTGTGATCACTATGTCAGCATCATGAGTGTTGTGATGTGGATACTAATCAGCAAACTAACTCTATCTGTCAAACTCTGGACAGCTCTGGACAGACTGTCCAGGTCTAGACAGAGCTGTCCAGAGTTTGACACACAGAGTTAGTTTGCTGATGTAAGTGAAAATAAAACTCACTGACAAGCATAAACCTAGACACAAACATGAAGACATCAGCAAATCACCCTTTTATAGATAAGACTACAGGCTTATATGTAGACCACCAAGGGTGGTATAGAGTAAAATTTGAGTGATAAAATGCAAGCAATCAGTATATTATTGCTATTTTTTAAGTCCTATACAGAGGAAGACCTTTCTGTGCCTTTGTAACAACTGTAGTTGTCTGTAGCTAGCTGTATAGCCACCTACAGCTCTTTTGTGATTTGCTGATGGATGGTGAGATGAGTAGAAATGTGATGAAAAGAACCACTCATGGAAGTGCCGACTAGCATTGGCGCAAACCTTGCTTGCACTGGGGAAGGTCAATCATCCATTTGATTATCAAAAGATCTAGTATCAATATGTATATGGGATGAGAGAGTATTATGATGCAAATTAAAAATTGCTCATAGTACAGAAGGAGATGTAAAGGAATGCATGCATGGGCAATGGGTGTAGGGAGATAAAATAAATTGAAGCCAAAGGTCAAAAGAGAAGTTGAAACAGCAAAGGTTGTGGTATAGGAGAATAGGACTTGAGTACTTCAAGTTTAGGCTCAGTGAGTTTTCTTGCTTGGAGAGGCAGCAGGGTCAACGTATAGACTAATCTTACATTTCCTCAGGGTTCCTGCTACTGTAGAATGTGACGGAGTAATCACACAAATCATATGCACATCTGCTGTGAACACATCGTTTCTGGGTTTCCCGTCCTTCCCAGCAATGGACCAATGGGATAAATGGAAATGTACCTCAGCCAATGTGTTCTCAAGAGAATGCTTGTATGCTTCTGGTCTAATCAAGTTCCCCTGGATATTGTAAGCTAGAACGGGAACAATATGATGCATTGCCTTGAGAGACAGGAGCTCATCCCGGATATTTTCATTGGTAAGGGGCCAAGTTTCCATTGCAAAGTCTGCAATATCTATAAACCTATGTTAGCATGGTTTCGAGTTGCTGCATTAGCAATGTACTGGTAGTGTCAGCCACAGCAGGAGCACCAGGGGCCTGCTCCTCAGTGTCACCAAGGCCATGGTCTGTGCATGCATCTGCCGGGCCATCCTCAGTGGCGCTGTCCCCTTCCTTGGGTCCAGCCTTTGGTCTATTGCCAAGCATCAGTGATGGCAAGGACTCGGATGTGGTAGTTAGGCCAGAGACAAAAGCAAAGTTGCAAAGCATTTGGCAGTATATTCAATACCTCATCATCAATGAAATGTCAATGATAGAAAAGAAGTTCCTTAACTATCTCATCATATAGCCATCGGAAAGATGGTAGAAGACCAGCCGCCGTCTTCTCATTCATTTGGCAGGATCAGCGTCATCAAATGTGGTGATTTCTTTCAGTTTCCTCCGGTTGCATGTGAAAAGGAAGCACTATACTATCCTATCACGGCTAATGAAAGGAGCACAGACAGCAAATTGGGGTGCCTCATATATGAGGAATTTACATCTGTCGTCTGTCTGAAGGAGCAGATGCATGTTGTTGATGAAGACTGGCGCGATTTCCTACAGCACCTCAGGTTTGGCCATGTTCAACAGCATCACATAGAGATGCTACATACTCTGACAATCACCAACCCACGCTGCATCAAAATGGACTTCAAGGCCATGCCATGGGATAACGCATCCTTGATAACCCCATGTCATGCTGTCAGGCTGTTATGGAACAATGCAGCATTGCAACAACACTCCTATGACACCCACTCAGTTATCTTCCAGTACATCACAGAAGACACGATCAAGGGGCAGGCTTTGATGCTCATCAGCAAAACCAGGATTTCACCATAGTGCTCATAGTGTTCATAGTGTTTCATAGTGTTCATAGTAACTCATAGAAATCATAGTACTCATAGTATCATAGTGCCATAGTGTCATAGTGTTCATAGTGTTCATAGTGTTTCATAGTAATTATAGTACTTATAGTACTCATAGTGTCATAGTGCCATAGTATTCATAGTGTTCCATAGTGTTCATAGTAATCATAGTAATCATAGTGTCATGATGACTAATGGTAGTACTGATCAATATTTTTCCACTACTAACTGGGCCTAATTAGTGCTTTGCCAATATTTCTAACCTAGACTGACCAATGTTTTCCTACTAACCATGTCTAACTAGTGCTTTGCTAATATTCCTAACCCAGACTAACCAATGTTTCTGACTAACCAAGTATAGTAACTGGTGCTTTGCCAATATTCCTAACCTAGACTAACCAATATTTCCTACTAACCAAGTATAACTGGTGCTTTGCCAATATTCCTAACCTAGACTAACCAATGTTTTCCTACTAACCAAGTCTAACTACTAGTGCTTTGTCAATATTCCTAACCCAGACTAACCAATGTTTTTTTTCTACTGACCAAGTCCAACCAGTTTTGCCAATATT